>JABUQX010024581.1:82500-85000 GCA_015478945.1 Trachelipus rathkii | reverse complement strand
TCAACAAGGGTTGTGCCTCTCCTGTATTTCCGTCCCGTGAGTGGTGGAGAAATATAATTCCAAGATTCCTAGGGTTACAAACATAGCTTCTTTACATTATTTAATAATAACCAATGTATTCCGTATCCATCTGAAGCTTTTCCATTTTTATTTTTATTCAATTTATATATTATATATATATATATATATATATTTATATTTAATTTATATTAAATATTTATCTATATATATCGATAATATATATAATGATAATATATATAATTTATTTATTTATTTATAATATATATTATATATATATATATTTATATATATATATTATATATATAATACTATTATATATATATATATATATATATTATATATTATATATATATATATTATATATATATATATATATATATATATATATATATATATATATATATATATATATATTATATTATATATTATATATATATATATATATATATTAAATAATATATATATAATAATTATATTATATATATATATATATATATATATATATATATAATATATAATATATTATATATATATAATATATATATATATATAATATGATGTATATGTATAGGTATATTATGTATGTGAATAGTATATATAGTATGTATATATATATAGTGATATATACATGGTATGATATGTAGTATTTGTAATATTGATACTTAATTCCTAGTTCGTACAATAGTCGTGCAATACTACTAGTAGTATCATATATGATAGGTATGGGTAGTGATAGTAATAGAGGATTTGTATACCGTAAGTGCTAATATATGATTATATATATGACGGAGTATATGATAGTGATACGATAACGGTATCTGAATGCTTATGGTGTAATAGTATATCTTTAACTAGTATCATATGAAACTGAGTGAATGATGTGTAATTATATAGTTAATAATATTATTGATAATTATAAGCGTATCTCTATTGGGTGTGTACCGTCGATAATATGATACTTATGTGGGATTATACGGTAAGTATGCGGTATTAATCCAGAGCCTTTAGTAGTGATGTAGTATACTATATCTTTATGGATGTAATATTAGATATATGAATATAATTATATTATGTTATAGAGGATTATGGTGTGATTACTTAATTAAGCTATAGTACATATAATGTGTTATATAGAAATCTTTTCGTTATTGTGAATCGTTATCTTTTTATCTTACTTCGTCTCTCAATGGTTATACTAGGGGCAGTTGATCTCTTTTAATACCGAGAAGTTCCGTGTGTTATAACCCCCTAACTTATTTTTATTCAACTAAAATAAAGTGTAGACAAGAAATGATAGGACTGTAGATTATATTATTATGTTTAATACCACAGGTGAGAATCAATGCGTGTAGCTGGTCATATATTTCGAGCCTAATTCATAATAATGAATATAATATCAGGGTGGTGATTAATCTGAATGAATAAATAAATTAATAATAAGTAATAAACTACAATAGCGATGAAATAATCGGTGAGGATGAAGGTAATAAGTGTTTTCATTATAATAACTAAATAGAGTTCGAATAAAGATTAATGAATATTAATAGAAATTTGTGCCATTGAACCTTTGGTAGAAGTCGAATGCAGACTTATCGGCGATCGCTCCAGAATTAGTGTATCGTCATCACTCGGTCTGGATAGTCATTCGGCGGAAAGTGCACGCAGATGATGCGGGTGTTCCTCCTGAATCTCACCTGATTGGTGTGTTCCTTTTCCAGTGCCTGACATGGTAAATGCCAAACATGGGTTGAAGAGTATGTTTGTGGTTATCACTCACTTTTCGCGAGGAGCATAGATAGAGCATTCGACAGTTGTAGTAGGTGTATTGGAACGATGGCAGTATGCCAGTTGGAGCGACAAGTGGTGGAAGACATGTTATATCTCAAAGACACAAGAGCTCTTCCTGCAATAAATGAAGCCACAGAGAGCTAGGGGATAGTCGTACGATGCGAGTACACCTAGTTCATGTAGAACCCTCGGTAACGTCAGATAGGAATAGTAGCACGTGTCAGTCTCGCAGACAAAGCGAGTAGGGATCCGGGATTGCGTGCGAGAGAGTGTCTATCATAACTGGTCGGGCGCTGTGGAGAAGGAATGGGTGCCATATCTGAGCGTCTGGAATTTTCTGTAAGCATGATGGCAGGGACATCGAAAAATAGAGTAACTGCTCCAGGCTCTTTCGTGCTGAATAGGGCTCTGCCAGTGAGGCGCGGGGGCGTGTAGTGGGCGAGTGGATGTAATCTTCTAGTGTTATAGGTGGTGTAAAGGATTAAAAGCACACTAGACTCCTGAGTGGGCGGGATAGTAAGGGTTACACGGTCGCTCCAGCAGGCGGCGCAGACGTAAGATGACTTAGTTGGAGGCGCAACTTCACCAGCACGAATGACAACAGTACTCATGTGTGTCCGGAGTCACGTTGTATGCAAGATGTGGAAGTGAACCTCAGACCTGACCTTCCTCCGGTGGCATGTGACTGGGA
>JABUQX010024581.1:67500-75000 GCA_015478945.1 Trachelipus rathkii | reverse complement strand
TAATATAGTAATACTTATATATATATAGTATACTAGAGTTGGTGTATACGATATATCGGCTAATATATATAATATTATATATAAAGTATATATATATAGATATATATATGATATTACGAATATATATAATATATATTATATATAGTATACTAGTAATATATATTAGTATATCCATCATAGATATAATATAAACGCATATGTATAATATAGGTATAATGATATATACTATATTACTATGAAGCGTAGTTACTTTATAGTGATCATGCAATTTTAGAGACTACCCTATAGTTATGAAGTGTATATGCCACTCTATACCTATGCATATAGGCTAGATCGTAATCTATAGTATATTAACTATATATAATATAGAGTAACATAGAATTCTAATACATATAACTCAGTATATATAGCTATGAACATTATGTTCTATAATAATATAGTATATATCTGATACATATATTATAATAGTATATTATAATATAGAATATATAATATATATATCTATATATATAATATATAGCCTTACTATATATATAATATATATATATATACCGAACATGACCCTCGAGAGAGTTTCCCAGGGATTAAATTAATACGTAATTAAACGCAATTTGATCTCCTTCTCTCTTCGTCTCTCATCCATCCTCAGTCTCTCGCTCTCTCTCTTCTGCTCTCTCTCTCTCTCATCCCTCTCTCTCTCTCTCTGTCCTCTCTCTCTCTTCTCTCTCTCTTCTACTAGTTGTTCTTCTCACTGTTGTATTCTTGTTGTCCATCTGGAATCAGTTACTCAAACTACTGGACATGTGAAACCTATCCTCGTCCTCAGTGCCTAGATCAGTCTCTCTGTCTCGTGTCTCTCTGCTCTCTCTCTGTCTCTCTCATGTCTGCTCTCTTTATCTCTCTCTTCATCTCTCTCCTCTCTCTCTTCTCTCATTATTCACCACCCTTCTCTCATCTCGTCTCTCTCTCCTCTCCTCTATTGCTATGACAAATTATTGACGTCACTTTGTACTGACTCATCTTTATTTTTGAATTAAAAATAATATTAGAGTTTGGCAACCACAGCAGCGTAGGGTAGATCGTTGTCATATATTTGCTAAGATAATAGGGGATTTTATAAAATAGGTGAGAGAGGAAACGACGAGAGAGCATTAAGGACAAGGATTCTGAAAGATAGTTAATACATATTTAATACATTCTTTTTTTATTTAAAAAAATTTCTATACTAAAATTGTTACTTATTATTATTCTTATTATTAATTATTATCATTATTATTATTATTATTATTTTATTATTATTGATTATTATTATTTTATTACTGCGAGATTAGCTCACATGGAGTTGGACTAGGATAACGTGGTACGGCATGGATCGAAGCGCTTGTTATATGAGCAGCGGAAGCATAGCCACGACCTGGACGCAGCCGCACTGAGCGCAGTTGTTGAGAGTGATGCTCCGAAGAGGTTCAGCTTGTGCTCATACGCTCGTACATGAAGCGTATCGTTATAGTTGCTAAGGCGCAGAGTGTGAAAGGCTATATTAGCTAGTCGAGGACCTAGAGCTTGACATTCATATGTCGAGTGGCAAGATAGCTTTGTGTCGCAGGTAAAGCTGCGCCTTATCGTTTAACGAGTGATCGTGCGCGAGTGTTGGAGGATTCTCGCTGTACGGGCATAGTTAGATCATTCACTGCCGTGCAGTGTTGATATGGCGCGTAGTCGGGACACTGCCTTATCGCAGTCCAAGAGTGAGAGGTGTCAAAAGGCCTGTACATGGACGGCTGTACGAGTGAGGAGGCCGTATGGCCGAAGGACACGGCAGATAGACAGGTCCCCTTATTATTAATTATTAATTAATTAATTAATTAATTAATCCAATTATTTGATTATTTTAATTATTATTAATTATTATTATTAATTATTATTATTAATTATTATTATTTATTATTATTATTAAAAGTATAATGAAAAATGAATATTTTTATTGATTAATTATTAATCCGTCTTTATTATTTAGAAATACCTTCAAAAGCACAAATATTTTTATAATAATATTATTATTAATTGTTTTATTATATTATTATTAATTAATTATTATTATTAATTATTTTATTATTATTATTAATTTATTATTATTATTATTATTATTATTAATTATTATATTAATTATTATTTTAATAAATGTTCATATTATTATAAATGCTGTAAATAGAATTAGTAACAGCAGTATTATAATTAAATATTATTATTATCTGAATATTATTATTATTATTATGCTTATTATTATTATTAAAAGTATAAATTATTATTATTAGATTATTATTGCGGAGGGTAGAAATTCCTGTCAGCTTTTGTTTTAATATGGTATAAGTTTTATTTTTAACTTTCCAATTCTCTGAATAATTTCTTTTGATTTCTATTTAAAATTTTTCTTAAATATATATTCTAGAAAATATTTTGCAAAGAAAGTAAGAAGGCAATATTTAAAATTTATTAGTTTCGTGGACCCCGGTTTTCGTCCCCGTAAACGTCGACATCCTTCAGAGTTTCGATTCTATCATTTGAATGAATTATCAAAATTACAAAGATTTAAAAAATTAAAATTAAAATTAGCATTTTAGATTATACGTTTTGCATATTATCCAAATCTCACGCCTTTAAATTTAACAAGAAATAATAAATAGGAAGAAAGACCAATCAAGAAAACTTATAAAAAAACAGGACAATACGAAAAATATCTTAATTTTCATTAAATTTTTACTTTTAAAAAACTTCTGAAAAACCAAAAGACTTTGATAAAGAGAAAAAAATGCCTACGCTGCATTATTAACACTCACATTAAATCCTACAAGTAACCCAAAAATTCACGGTTTAACCCTATACCACAAAACAAGAAACTTTCTTCCTGCTCTCTACTAGGAAGACCTTCGCTCTAGTATATCCCAGCACGATCGTCCGTGTCCAATTCACATCGTCCGAGTCTTGACTGTAAACCGTTAACCGTTTTTGGTATATACACCCATAATAGAGTAACAGTGCAGTGCATACACTAACACGCGTTTAATCCTAAGTAAAAATTAATAGCCATTTTATTCACCATCCCTGAGAGACACATATACAGAGGAGAGAGAAGAGAGGTAAATCGAGAGACATCCTTGATAGTCTTCCACTAAGGTACTGTGCGTTAAATGAGAAGTCACCATCCTCTCTGTTGCTAAGTTTCAATAAATACGTAAAAAATACGACTCGCACTTACCTACTAAACATCTAAACCTAGACTCATTACATAAAGTTTCACGTAATTGTTCACTTAAATTAATATAATTAATGCAAATACTATACGGATCTAAAATCTAATTTTTACTTTTAATTTTAAATCTTTTTATTATAGTAATTCATTCAAATGATTAGAATGCGAAATCTGAAGCTGTCCGACGTTTTTACGGACGAAACCGTCAGAAACTAATAAATTTAAATATGACTCTTATTTTCTTTGTAAAGTATTTCTAGACTAGTATATATAAGAAAATTAATGAAAATCAAAGAACGTATGAGTATTATTTTTCTCGTTAAAAGTTAAAACTTATATTATTATTATTATTATTATTTTAATCATATTTTAATATTATCGTATTATTATATTATTAGCATATTATTATTATTATTATTAATTATTTCTAATTATTATTATGTATTTTTTTAATTCATTATTATAATATAATTATTAATGAGTTATTATTAATTATGTGATTATTATTTATTTAATTCCGATTGAGATGTTAGGAATTCTATGTCAGAGTCATTTGCTTTTTATTATAAGAGGTTTTAACTTTTAAGCTTCTAATTCTCTTTAAATAATTTTTCTGATTTATTATCTAATTTTCTTAATACTAGTACTAGAAAATAGTTTGCACATAGAAAATAAAAGAGCATAAGTTAATTATTTTGGTTCTAGAGGAAACCCGGATTTCCGGTACCGTAAAACTTCGGGACATCTTCGAAGAGTTTGTTCGATTCCCTAAAAACAATTTGAATGAATTACTATCAAGAATTAAAAAATTAAATTACAAAATTAGATTATTATAGAATTTTTTACCTTTCTAGAGATAAATCTGTTTGATAAATACATAAACTTTTATGTTAATGTCTGGTTTTAAATGTTTTTATATGTAAGGTAAGCCTCAAAGCTATTTTCAGATTTTGAGCTTCGGATCAGGAGTTACAAAGATGAAAATGGAGGGATTAGGTATGTTTACTTTTTTTATTATTTTAAATGGAGGTAATAGGTTTGCCTACATTTTACCAAATTATTTTAAATGGTGTGGTATGCCCTATCTGTTATTCTATTAGTCGTGTAACCAATATACGCGTCGAAGTACAAGTCATTACTTTTCCGCGGGGAACCAAAAAAGTGCGAATTTGTACAAGGTGGACCTATTGGTATCTAACAGGCAGAAGGGGTCCTATTAGTGAGAGAAGCAGGAAGAAGTTTTCTTTGTTATTTGTTTGGGTATTAGTTTAGAAACTCTGTGTTTTTGTGTTTGCCTTGTAGTTTAATAGTGGGTTTAATAAATGCCGATGGCGTAGGCTATCTTTCACCATCCTTCTATCAAGTCTTGTTATGGCCCCAGTCTGGAGAGTTAATTAGAGTAATAAAAAAGTTTAGAATTGCTTCAAGAAGAATTATCTCGTATGTCCTGTTTTTTTATGAGTTTTGTTGGAATGGTTTATGGTTAATTATCTTTTTTTCCCCGTTAGAATTTAGAAGGTGTGGTGGTTACAGTTGATTCAAGGTTCTGTTTAAATTTTGAAACTTCGAACCTCACAATGGATTCGCCAACCTGAGCGAGCTACAATTTATATGAAGGCCCTTATATATGAGTGTTTTTACAATTGAATTCTTATAATACTTCTGGGGAGTAGGAGCTGATAATTAAGGTACAGACCATTAATTCAGTTGGACTTTGACATGTATGCCTGTAGAAAAGGGTTCCATCATCATTAATTTTGATTTTTAATATCAAAAAGTTAATAATATTAATTTTGAGAAATGTTTTCAGATTAATTTTGAAGGCAAGAAAGGTTATTGCAACGTGTTGAATAAACTGATATGTTCTGTAATGGTTTTTTTCTTCCTAAATACTAGGTAAAGGGTGTCGTCAAAGCATACTTACATAAAAGACTGGGTTAAATGTAAATTGTTTTTTCCCTCAAAATTTCAATTTCTAGCTCAGCCATGTGTAAAAGTCCAGCGAAAATGTAGGGCCCAAGAGGTGAACCCATGCAACACAATCCTTTTGCAGGTGGAAGAGAACTATCTCTTTGAAAATTTGAAAAAAGGGTTTCCAGTAAAATATTAATGTAGGTTTTTTCCTCATATGGTTTTTCGGAAATGTACATGAAGGAGGTTGGTTTATTAAGAACTGATCAAACATGTTTAATTATAATATCTATGGTTTCTACAACGGGGACCTTCGTAAATAATGATTCAACCATCCAGACATTGCTCAAGTTTACCTCATAACCTTTATACCGTCCTTTACTTAATAACGTCTTATCTAGATAGACACGTTTACTTTGTCAAATCTAAATAATGAAACCCTATGTAAACTATCTGCACCTTAAAACTTAGCAAACTCAAAAACGCTGCTTCTCCTGTGTTGAATCTTATTTACGAATGTCCCGTTGTAGAAAACCCATAGTTTTATAATTAAACCATGTTTTTATCTTCTAATAATCCCACCGTCCTCAATGACATTTCCGAAAAGCCAATAATGAGGAACTAACTATTAATATGTTAGTACTGAAACCCCTTTCAAATTTCAGATGTTTCCTACCTGCAAAAAGGATGGTGTTGCCATGGGTTCACCTCTGGGGCCTACATTCGCTGACTTTTACATTGGCGGAGCTAGAAAATGAAATTTTGAGGGAAAACAATACACATTCAACCCAGTCTTTTATGTAAGATATGTTTTGACGAAACAACCCTTACTAAATATTTACGGAAACCCATACAGACATTTATCCAGTTATCAACCGCTTGCCAAAACACTTTTCTTGCCTCAAATTTACATCTGAAAAACATCTCAAAATAATATTATTAACTTTTTTGGATATTAAAATCAAAATTATGATGAACGGGGAACCTCTTTTTCTACAGGCATCAACATGTCAGACAACTGAATATATGGTCTGTACCTTATTACAGCTTACTTCCCACAGAAGTAATGAATAAAGAATTCAATTGTAAAAAACACTCATATAAATAGCGCGGCTTAATAATTGTGTCTCGCGATGTGGGAATCATTTGAATGTTGAAGTTCAAAATTAAAAAGAAGCCTGATCACTGTAACCACCTTTGAAATTTTAACGGAAAAAAATTAGATTAACAAACCATGCAACAAACTCTATAAAAAAACAGAACAATACGAACAATTTTTCTGAAAGCAGGCATTAAATTTTTTCTATTTTCAAAACTTCAAATGCAAAAGAATTTGATAGAGAGGAAAAATGCCTACGCGGGCACATTAACACCCCATTAAATCTACACAAGCAACACAAAAAATCACAGTTAAACTATACCACAAAACAAGTAAACTTTCCTTACTGCTTCTCTACTAAGGATACCGTTTCTGTTAATCACCATGTCGTGTAACCAAATTCCGCAATGTCCCGAGTCCTGACTGTACGATCGCGACGTAGATTTGGTTACACGACTATAGATTGCAGTATATAGGGCATACCAGCACCGATTTAAAAACCTAGTAAAATATATGAACATTTATTCCACAGGAACATAAACAAAACCAACTAATACCTGAATTTATCTCACAGCTCATTCCAAATTTTGCAACCCTCATGCGAAGCCTCAGAAAACTGAAAATAGCTGAGGCTTACTACATAAACACATTGTGAGAACCGAGACATTAAACTATAAAGTTTCAAATGGTCTGTACTTGTGCAACTTAAATTAAATAAATTTATATTTGAAATGTAAAAAATCTAAAATCTATTTTGTAATTTTAATTTTTTAAATGCTTGTATTATAATTCATTCAAATGTTTGAATCGAAACTCTGAAGATGTCCGAAGTTTACGGACGAAAACCAGGTCAGAAACTAATAAATTTAAAATATGCCCTCTTTAATTTTAGCCTCACTAAGTTTTTCTAGACTAGTATTAAGAAATTAAATGAAAATCAGAAAAAATATTTAGAGAAATTAGAAGTTAAAAGTAAAACTTATACTTTTATATATTATTATTAATTTTTAATTATTATTATTTTAATTGATATAATTATTATATTAATTGAATATTAATTATTATTTTATTATTATTATATATTATTATTATTATAATGTATTTATTAATATTATTAACTTATTATTATTATTATTATTATTATTATATTATTTATTATATGTATCATTTAGTTATTATTTTATAATTATAATTATATTATCTATTTAATTATTATTATTATAGTATTATATATTATATA
>JABUQX010024581.1:52500-65000 GCA_015478945.1 Trachelipus rathkii | reverse complement strand
AAGTTAATTAAGTTAAGTTAATTTAAGTTAGATAGGCAACTTTCAGAAAATTTAATTACGGAATTCTCATTTAATAGCAATTTTTTAATGTTCATAGGTTAAAAAAATCCCCTTTAATAGGTGCTCTTTCTCATATTTTTGAAAAAATCTCTCGCTGGGGTAACATGAGATATAAAAGCCTATTATTATTATTATTATTATTATTATTATTATTATTATTATTATTATTTTATTTATATAAAATATTATTATTATTATTATTATTATTATTATTATTATTATTATTATTATTATTATTATTATTATTATTATTATTATTATTATTATTATTATTATTATTATTTATTATTATTATTATTATTATATTATTATTATTATTATTATTATTATTATTATTATCATTATTATATGTTGTAATTTTCTATTACAGTATGCTTACAAATGAAAATGATAAAAAATATATAGTGAATAAAATAAAATACATGAGTAATATCAGCAACATTTTTACTAAAACACTTCTGATTCATCGGCAGTTCGTAAATGTTTTATAGACTCATGCGATTTTATAGTCTGGTGCGATTTCATTCAAACATTTTTAAGCATTTTTCTGTATTCTTCAAGTATTGTTTATATTTTATTATTTTTCATATATGAATTCTAAATCTGGATCATTGTTTAACAGTGACTAGATCACGCTTTAATTTATATTATATGCACACGAATACACACATACATATGACACACTCGTACATATAATTTTTTACCAGAGTTCAAAAATACATTCACACTTGTTAGGATGAATACATTCGGTAGTCTTTTCGTGTTGTAAGAGCGATTTTTTTTTTAATTACAATTTTTCTTCAAGATTTTTTACGTAAAATCAATTTACAGTATTGAATGCTATTTGACAAGGTATCTTTTTATCTTGGGATCAAATAAATATAATGACACCCAAATCCATGGGTTGCCAGAATTCTTCTGTTGGTTGGAATTAATAAAATACTATCTATTGATTGATCGAGTTTTCAATAATAAAATAATTTAACTAAATCTGTTTTAAAATATATGTACAAAATAAAAGTATTAATAATAATAATAATAATAATAATAATAATAATAATAATAATAATAACAATAAAATAATAAAATATAATAATAATAATAAGTAATAATAATAATAATAATAATAATAATAATAATAATAATAATAATAATAATAATAATAATAATAATAATAATAATAAAAATAATAATAATAATAATAATGTTTTCTCAGTTAATAGCTATAAATTTATTCTCATCAACCTCAATAATTTTGCAGTTTTTTATTAATTTAGTTACAAAATTGTTACTTTAAAAATACAACAAAATCTAGATTTTGATTTTATTTATACGCACCCTGCATCGCCAAAACTAGTCATTTTCTCATTTATATAAGAGTATAGAAATTAAATGCAATGATCTCTTTAAGAATATAAGGACTCCTCAGCACTCTATGATCCAATATTGAAAGAGGTTTACATCCAGCCTTAACAACTTTTATCTCATTCATAAATATCTTGCGTCGCTTTCAGACATTTTTATTTAAATAATTGTGCAATTTTTTTGCCTTGGGGGTTTTTAATTTATATGTTTTCAGTCATAACTGTAGTTACCTGGGGTCAAAATGTTGTAACTATTACTGCTTTTCTAATTGTCATACTACTTGAAATTGAAGATCTCTTGTCGCATTTGCCTATAAATATTATCCCACCTTCTCCTTGTCAAAAAGTTGTTGGCGGCGACTCAAGAGTGTCTGGAAATTTCTTTCGCTTATACTACCCTTTTAAAGAAGGCATTTTACTTCTGATCCGTTGTACCTTCCTTTATCAAAGAATATCATTTTGTCCTTATCTGTCAGAACAATCTTGTCTCCCTTTCTATTTGTTTCTTTTTCAACAACAGGTGAAAATCATCATGCCTTAGCAGGGAACTTATTTACTATGATCAAACTAATGTTAGGTTGCTAATCTCTTCACATATTGTAAAGACTTTGTGGGGAAAATAACTGAATATAAATGTAGCTGAGTGAAGTCATTGTTGAAAATATCAATAAATTCTCATGAATTTATTTATTTGAAAACTAGATTTAAATCAATGCAATGTGACAAATTACTTTTGAATATAGTAAATTAATTTCATTTAAACAACAGATAGTCGTAGACAAATTTAATTATGGCTTTAAAAAGATGTTACATGTAAATTGTTCTGTTTATACATACAGACTCCCACTATGTTTTAAAATTCAATTGTATTTAATTTTTACATAAGCTATTGTACATAGTTTAATCTTTGGGTTCTTAGGGTGAACACAATGGTGTATATATATACTGTATTATATATATATAATATATATTTATAGTATATATATACTATATATATATATTATATATATATATTATAGTATATATTAATATACTATATATATATATATACTAATATATATAATAATATATAGTGTTCATTATTTTATTGGTGAACACAAATAGATATATATATATATAGTATATATATATTATAAAATATATAATTATATATAATATATAATATTATATATAAATATATATATATATATATATAACTTTTCATATATATAAGGCAACAAGTATATGTATATATATAGGAGAGGAGTATAAATAATGATATACTTATATAATAAGTTATATACAATAGTATTATATATATAATATATAATATTATATATATATATATATATATATATATATATATATATATATATATATATAATATATATATACAGTATATATATATATATATATATATATATATATATATATATATATATTTATATATATATAATATTTATATATTATATATATATATTATATATTACTATAATATACATATATATATATATATATATACGAAACATTCTAAATTATCATTATATTCGTTTTAAAGTGTCATTGATTGTTTATATAATAAAATCATCAGTTGTCATTCTCCTAATAATCAACCTCCAACCTAATATATGCCTCCGTTCTTATTTTATTGCTTATTATGTTGTCATTGTTGATTTTTAGTGTTTAAAATTATACATGGCTTACCGATTAGTTCTTCTGTCTCTAAAGTTTTAGTTAGTATTTTATGTAAGATTTGAGTTAAGAATTTTCTTCTAGAAAAATTTATTTTCTGAAAATATCTTATTTTTTAATATTTTGAAAAATTTTGATACTTTTAAAAAGTAAACAAAGACTTCGATATCATTCTAACCTTTTCTAAATTTTAGAAAAACTTGAATTCAATTTTAAGTTTAGTGTGAAATTAGAGCACAAGAATTTTCCATTTTCGTTGGTCTTAATAATTCGCAAAAAAATGAGTATGATGTAATTTCAAGAGGAAATAAAAAAAAATTAAAAAAAATAAATAAAAAATAAATATAAAAAATGGTAGAACAAGAATGATAAATAGCTGGTGGCTTATGCTTAACTAAATATGAAGTATCCTCTTAACTTAAAGTCTTTTCATACTATTCTATTCACTGTATTGGATTTCCCATTTACCTTTCTGATGAAATAAATCATTTATAAAATTAAAATTAATTTTTAAGAACATATTGTATGATGCTTTCTTTTCATTGAAATATATGTGGGACCTTATTAACTCTAACGCCTTTAGCAGATTTCAGTAAAACTTAATGAAAATGTCAAAAATATGATATAATTAACGAAAAGGGCGCTAGTATTAACAAGGATTAATGTATGTTTGCTTCCGGCTTAGAAAAAAAAATACTGAGTTTGTAATGTCTAAAACGTTTAGCAATTCAAATGTCTTAAATTTGAATATTATATTAGGACTTGACCTTAATAAATACTTGTCAGTGTTTATACCGGAAGCAACAGCACAAAAGGTTTTCTTCACACAAAATAAAAATGTAAGGTTGATTATATGCTACCACAGGTTTCTATGTACCGATTGTCATATCAACATATGTTTAGTTTAAAAATAGCTTACGAGAGAGAGCGTCTTGCATCAACATAAACGCGGTAATGCTCAGGCATTTAAATTATAACTAGCGTATATTTTAAAATGCGAGGGTAATGGATTTTAATAGAAATTTAAATGACACATTTATTACAAATAATCATAACACTTTTAATAACAATAAAAGTGATTATAATTTGGATGCACTTCGTGTTCTTAATTGTTAAAAATTAATTTCATGTTTCAAAAAATATTTCCCTGTTTTTAAACTATTTATAATAACGCGAGTTTGAAGGTAATATATAAATTATATATATATATAAGTAATTAAACCCGTTTGCTTATGCAATAAAGTTCAATGTTTTAATATTTATTTTGGTCTCCATTTTTTAAAGTTTAATTTTACCAAGTAAATGTTTTATTGTGCTTCTTTTTTTCCGTGACGAGAGTGATCAAACCTATTCTTTCTTTGCTCTTGATTAGACGGGTTCTTATATTTTGGTTTGAAGAGGAAAATTTGTCTCGAAAGCGCTTGCACTGTCACTTTTAATATTGATGTTGGGTGTTTTTATCGTGTTATAATATATTTGTTTTATATATAGTTTAGTAGTTTACCTACTAAATTCAATAAAGTTAAATAATTAAGGCACTACTTTTTGTAGTAATCTAACAAATTATAGTTATATATATGTACGCATATATATACGTATATTATATCAATTTTACCAACCATATATTATTTAGATCTAATAATATAATAAATGACACCGTGATGTTTTGGAAAAATACTACCTGACGATAACGTTTATATTATATAAAAATGCCATATAAGACAAGTTTTATAATTATGATTTTGTTTAAAAAAATGTTTTAAATAAATGTTTATAATAATATATAGTAATAGTATCACAATATATATATTCGTAGCCTCTTGTTTTTGAAATGTTATGTACGAATTTATATATTTAATACTAAAAACATATTCCTTCTAGAAGCTATAGAGTCAACTACTCTTTTACTACTTAAAAAATAGAATTTACGTTTCTGGGAAAATATGATATAGTTTAAATTATTGAACTAATTAAATGTATTTCTTTTTTATTTCTAACTGTAATTATTAAAATTAATTGAAGGTATATGGAACTTATCTCTCTCTAAATATTAAGAACTTTCAGTAAGTTTTTGACATACATTCATAATTTTAGCTCGCCCCGGCCTCTGGCCCCGCCCGATCTCCGCGCTAAATTACGCAGACCCGCCCCGGCGCGCGCCCAAAAAGTCACGCCGTCGTCCCTAACTGACAGCAGACTCTCAAACCAATCCAAAAATCACCAAAAATATCAGAGTAATTAGATATTATTTCTTCTCAGAAATCCAAAAATCCCCAACCCTGTATAGTAAAATAGTATATATATTAATATATATACTATCTTTTGCTATAACATATGTTGTATAAGGTAGTATTATGGAGATGTTGAGTATACGATAACATACAGGTATAGTTAACATATATAACCTACTAGGATAGACATATGATCCATACAGTGATTAGTCCTAATGAAATATAATATTATGTTATTACATTATAGTATACGATTATATTATTAGTACCTATAGATATAAGACTATTGTTAATCTCTTGGCGATGCATAACTCGAAGTTAGCAATGAATTTAGATATACTATATAAACTCATAAAAATCTATATATAATACAGAAAGAAACAGTAGAAGACGCCAGAATCCAATCTGTAGATGTCACATTCAACCATAAAAGAATCAGGGATTGATTTTTTAGTTTACAGATTTCTCGGAGGAAAAGACAAGTTGGTTATGCATTTTTTGGATATTTTAGATTTTCACAGAGAATAAGAAAGATAAATATTTGTTAAACGAGCTTTTCGTCTAAGTCTCCGAGTCTAAGTATTATGGTAACCCTAGGCCAAAATTCCTATATCTGAGTCTCCAAAATCTTAAATGCAAGTTAGGGGCTTACTCTATACAACAACGAACCCGGTGATTCACACACTAAAGATGTTATCGATGTAAACAATGATTGAAAAATATACTACATCTGAATAAAAATGAAACATTGTTTGAAAACATCAACTTTGTTGACAAATATATAACAAATATAATGAGTAGAAATTGAAAAAAAACGGTCTTTCCTAGCGTTATGTATTTAATTCTAATTCTTTTCTTGCTATTATATGAAATATAAATTCACTTAAATATATAAAAAACCCAAATTAAAATATTTATGAAATAAAGCTGAATTGCATTGAAATGTGCTGAAGATAAAGATTTGCATGGATTAATTTTTGAGAGACAAAAAACAGTGAAAAAAATCGTTGAAATAAATCAATTGATCTTTTTTCACTTGCCATCCCTGTATAAAAATCCTGATGAATTAGAAACTTATAAATTTTAATAACGTAAATTTAATGTTAAATTAACTGGGTTTGCGGGCCCTTGTATGAGGACTCTTATTAGAAAAAAACTCATATTTTTGATATTATTCTTATTTGCAAATTATATCGTGAATTTTTGAGAGAAGTCTGATAAGTCATCGCTTTATATGTTAAATTGTTAAACAGTAAAAAATTGCAACTTTTAAGTTTGTATCAGAACTATTTTTGCCTCGTGTCAATAACTGAGTTCGAAACTCATAAGGACTTGACCTTGATATTCTATGACACAATCGAACATCAAAAACAAATGTATTATAAACGTAATACATCTAACTAATTACATCAGAAATAATAAGAAAAACAAAGTTTTAAACATGATATTTGTTCGAACATTATTTTAGTAATGTAGACCCTTTTGGTAACTTAAAGTGAGCCTTGCAAATATTATTATTCTAATTTTTTAATTTCTATTTAAAACTAGAAACACTAAAAAATGAAGAAAAGAAATTACAAAAGATGAATGAACTTTCTAAGCCAAATAGACAAAAAATCTCATGCATTTTTTGGAGCACAAAATCCAAGAGTGAAAATCATTGCAAAAAGATCAATTGACTATTTTTCCTTGCCATCCCTGAATAAAAATTATAATGTAGAAATTAATTTTTAATAGAATAATTTAATGTAATATAAACTGCGTGGTGAGGATTTTATGGATTATATTTTGTAAAAAAAAAATCAATTTTTTGATTTTTTGGATTTTTGGATTTTTTGGATTTTTGAGATTCGTGACATGAGTAGAAATTTGTAAAACAAAAAATTTTTCTTTAAGTTTAATTGGATTTATTTTTAACCCTAGGCCCTATATCTGAGGTCAAAATCTTAAAATAGATTGCTTATAGTCTAGGACACAATGAAACCGCAACACTAAAAGAGTGTTATTTGTAATATGATATTATTACATCAGAAATAAAAGAAACAGTGTTTGAACAATGATCTTTTGTTGACATACATTAAGTGATAGGAAATATTGAAACAAAGCCTTGCTAATGATATTATTATTTCTAATTTTATATTTCTATTGAAATTAAAATCATATAAATATCCAAAAAATTAAAACATATTATTATATCAAAGCAAAAATACATAAAAGAAAAAAGCAAAATAATCTAAGTAAGAGTATTTTTGGATTAGAGCAAAAAAAATCAAGTGTGAATAAAAAATCAAGTTGAAAAAATCAATTGAATTTTATTCACGTGCCATCACGCTGATCATATTAATAAATAAGAATTATAATTCAGAAGCCGCATGGTATGGTCTTTTTTAGACTGCCCAGTCAACCAAATAAAAAATTTAATTAATAAAAGCCGCATTGGCCCTTCCAGAATGTGCCAGTGATACCCATAATAAAATAATAATAAATAATAATTAGAAGCCGTATGGCCTATCTAGAATGTCATAGTCAACCAATAATAATTAAAAAAAATAATTAAGAACCTGTTACTCACGCCTCTAGAATGTCCCATCAACTCATAATAAATAAGAATATATCATAAGAAAAACATGGTCCTATTAGGACTGTCCCAGTCAACAAATAAATTATAATAATTTAGAAGCAGCATTGGACCCCTCTAGAATGTCAAAGTCAAACCCATTTAAAAATTAAGAATTAGGAATAATTTTTAAATAATAATGAATGTAATTAATGAATAGTATTATAATTAAGAAAAGCCACATGGACCATACCGATAGACTATCTCCAGCAAACCACAAAAAATAATATTAAAGAATAATAATTCAAAAGCCACATTGTCCCTATCTAGACTGTCCCAGTCAAACCCATAAAAATTAAATAAATTAAGAATAAATATATTCTTAATTATTAAAATTAATATGGTGTAAGGGACCAGTTATAATAGCCCATGCGAAGTTCTAAAATTAGATTCTTATTTATTAATTTATATGGATTGACTAGAACATTCTAGAGGGGGTAATGTGCAGACTTTATTAAATATATTATTTCTCAATTTGATGGATGACTGGACAAGTCTAGGTAGGCTCATGTTGCTTCTTAATGATATTAAAATAATTTCCATCAATTGAATTACAATTAAATTGATTATTAAAAATTAATTCTTAATTCTTAATTTTTATGGCTGACTGGAAGATATTTAAGTGGGCCAATGCCTGACTTATCAATAATAATTTTGATATAGTCGAACTGGACAGAAATCTAGAAAGGAACCATGCGCTTCTTAGGTATAATTCTTATTTATAATGAGTCGACTGGGACATTCTAGAGGGATCAATGTAACTTGATTATTATTTTAATTATAAGAAAAAAAGAAAATTATTAAATTGGTTGAATGGGACAGTCAATAGAAGGACATACGCTTCTTAAGTTTATCTTATTTATTAATGAGTGACTGGGACAATTCTAGAAGGCAAAAGCGGCTTCTAAAATTAATTAATTTTTATGGTTTGACTAGAAGACAGTCTAAAAAGGACCAAGCGCTTACTTAAGTATTATTCTATTTATTATGAGTTGACTGACATTCTAGAGGGGTCAAATGCAGCTTTTAATATATTATTATTTAATTATAATTATTAATTGGTTGACTGGGAAGTCTAGATAGGCCCATACGCTTCTTAAGTATTATTCTATATTTATTATTTTTTTGGTTGACTGGGACATTCTAAAAATAAGGATATGGCCAGTGCGGCTATCTAAACGTAAATATAAATTTGATTTATGTGACTGAAACAAAGATGAAATAGGACCATGAGACTTCTTAAGTATTATTCTAATATATAATTAATATTATGATTGACTGGTGAACATACTTAGACTAGCTTATTGTTTCTCAGCTTCTTGAATATATATTCTTAATATTATAAATTTAATCGGTTGTACTGAGGACGAAGTCTAATGCGTCACCATTAGATAACTACTGAAATTATTATTACTTATTATTAATGTATTTGAGTTGACTGCGACATTCTAGAAGGGGCCAATGCGGCTAATTAAATTAGCTTTATCATCAGTTTACAAGTTATTGTTGCTGCATCATGTTTTTTTTTACCTTGAGTAATTCTTATATTATAATTACTATTCAATTTTATTATTAAAATATTATTCTTAATATTTATAATTTTATGGGTTGAATGGACAATCTAAAATTTGGATTCAGCGTCTTCTTACTGTCACTTTAATATATATATTAAATTAAATATTAATATTAAATTAATATATATAATTAATATAATATAGATAGTTTAGTATATAAGAATATTAATTAATATTATATATATAATAATTAATTAAATATAGTCTAATAGAAAAACTAATTAACAAAAACATTATGATGAGTAAAATAGAGACATCTAGCTATCGATATATCAAATCAAAATATAATAATTAAGTAATAATTGGATTATATTAAATTAATATTAAGTATAAGTATGTAATAATAAATATATTATATAAGTGACGGCTCAATGGTCTAAATAATACTAATGAAGTAGGCAAAAATACAAATAAAATATATAGAGTAATATATATAAAGTAAAATAAATAAAGAAAATATAGATTATATATATATATTATAAATAATAATATAATGATAATATAGTATATATATATATATATTATATATATATATATATATATTATATATATATATATATATAAATAAAAAATATTAATATTAATATATAATAATATATAATAATATTATATATGACTAAGTATAATATAGATAAATAGTATAAAAAATATATATATATAAATAAAGTTCTATAATATATTAATAATATATATATTATATTAATTACTATAATATTATAATAATATATAATACTAATATAGAATAAATATATATAATATATTATAAAAAATATTAGAAATATATATATATTGGAGTTTCATTTTATACAAAACGAACTGCTACTAGAGTCGGCAGGTATATACAGAGTTCGCCTAGCTTCTACTGAAAACCGAAATATTTTTGATCAGAGATGTAATAGGTGCAATTAATCGCATATATTAAAAAAGAATTCGAGTTGAAACATTAAGTGCGGTTAACAGGGGAGACCTTCGAACGAAATCAAATATATTATTATATTAATATAATATAAATATAATATAAGATATAAATAATAGTATAATAATAGTAGATATATATAATTAAGATAAATATATATAATATATAAATAATAACCCAGAGTAAAAAAAATTTACAAGAATATATATGAGAATGAAATACAAATTAAGAGAAGAAAAGATAAAATAAATATATATACTACTCACAGTGCGTATCCAGAAGATTTTAATTCACTTGTGTTAGTAACAAAAAATAGTATTTTATATTACTTATTATATATTTATATAATTATATTAATATAATATATATAATATATATATATTAATATTTATATATATATGTATATATTAATAGATAATAATATATATATATATAATATAAATATATAATATATTATATATTATATATATAGACTATATAAAAAAATATATGAAAGAATATTAAGAAAATATATTATAATAAATATATATATATTAAATATATAATATATAATAAGTTATATATATATTTATATATTACAATATTTATATATATTAATATATATAAAATGGAAGGACCAAATATTAAATTTCTAATAGATAAATAAAAATGGGAGTAATTACATAAAATTACTAGTACATCGGCTTCCTTATATAATAATTGTTAAACTTTAAATTAGTTTCACCGACGACTACTACTACTAATATCAATGCACAAAGGAGAAAATATGTATATGTACAATTAATTCTTATATATGTATTGTAGAGGAAGTGGAGTCAAGCTACCCAGTAGTCTGGTTCATTCATCCTAATAAGTATTTTCTCAAGTAGCTTTCATAAGTTATATGTTTGAAAAGCTTCATTTCTACTGAAGCAGTATAAGACATGTGATATGAAATTGTCAAGAATTTGCAACAAGATAGTAAACTGCAATATTTGTAAACAATGGAACAAGAAACTTTACTCGCGTCTATTCTGTTTTTGGACAATCTGTGCTGTGATTATTGGCATACATACATTCCATAAATCCATATACTGTGTACATACCTAGTAGACTTTTTTAAAGGCGGTTACTTTCTGTTTCTCTGGTTATCATTCCTTGTCAATGTAATATGCACTATTACATCCTGTTTTAAGGTTTGACAAGATTGCACAACGCTACAAGACAATAAATTGCTCTCTTATGATTAAAAAACTCATACATCATACCTAATGCTATGATAATTTATATGCAATAATAATAAATGGTGGTAATAATTTATATGGGACCAATGTTCCTGGAGTTCATAACTCTTGCCTTGTGCGGTCGGAAGTAGGACTCGTGCTCTTGTTATTTTTGAAACTTTTTAATCTCTTGGTCACAGCATATTCGGAGAGATAACCAGCGTCTAGGATACAGAAATGTTAACCCATATCATTCAAAAATCTCTCTAATTATCCTAATGTATATGGATCTTATACTGATTAGCATCAACTCCTCAAGATATCTTGAACTAAAGAGCTGTACATATGTAGTATGTATCGGCAGAATAGCGGGACGAAGCTTTAAGTTATCAAAGTTAATTGTAGACTCTGCACTTTAGATAGTAATTACTACTAACAGAGATTATCTATGACCTAGATACACTTTTAATATCAAGAATGACAGCTCGTAGCAAAATTCTCGCGAGGTGAGATGGGGACATGCCCCCTGGCCCCATGACTTATGAGACACGCCACTGTTGTTATCTATTTATAATTTTATTTCTAGTTTTTTATTAGAATACAAGTATAAGTATAAAATGCTAGATTTGATAATGGGACTCTAAATAATTAAGTATATAATCCTCATAGTATAATTAATGTTCTATTATATGAACAAATATACTAAGTAATATATAGGTAATATAATATATATTCTATACTATCATAACACTAGAACTAATATATAAATATTAGGTCATGACTTTTTATATAATTGTGTACTTTGAGTGTGTTCACTACAGACACGTATCCGGCGATGCTCGCTTCCTACTCTGCTACCCTATCA
>JABUQX010024581.1:17500-50000 GCA_015478945.1 Trachelipus rathkii | reverse complement strand
CAGTATAAAAATAATAATGAATTATAAATAATAAATTTGTATATTAATTATATTTAATTTAAAAAGAGAGATTCAATGATATCTAACATAGCATTTAGTATTAAAGACGAAACTGAGCTAAACCTCGATAAATAGTGTACAAAGACAGATTTTAGAAGAAGTGATTTGAAAGAATGAGTATAGAGATAGAGATATGAAAGTAAAGAATATAGAAGAGAGAGAGAGAAATATATAGAAGAAGAATAGAATATATAAAAAAAATATATCCAAACCATCAAGAGGGACTAAAGATATGAGAGATTTGTTGGATAGAAAGAAGTATATATATATATATAGAGTGATTAGAGAGTATATATATATAATGAGATAGTAAACTACATATATATATATATAAGAGAGAGAACATAGAGAGATAGGAGAGATATAGATAGTATATATTATATAAGTACCCATAACAAGAAGAATGAAGAGGAATGACGAATGAAAATAAAGTATAGTAAAAATAGGAAAAGAAGAGAGAAGAAAAGGAAAGAGAGAGAGAAAGACTCGAAGATATGAGAATGGGGGTCACTTTTCACAGTGCACTTGATGTGGGAAGAGTAAGATTCGAGATGCGAGAAATATGATAGAACAACATTTATTTCCAGTACCAAACAATATACCTGGTCTGGACAGTTTGGTACTTACCCGCTCATTTAAATCTTAAGACGTTACCGACTATTCCGAGTTGATAGTGAGGTGCAGTGGATGTTCCATAAGCAAATACAAGATCATCAAAGATACATGACCTGAACAGAAGATTCCATACCCTTTGTTGTCTTAAACCTTTGAGTATGCATTTTGAAGCATGCTTGTAGGAGCAAAGGATAGTATTGCGACTGAAGTGATTCTTAATATCATTGCTATAGCTCAAACTGTATTGCACCATATTACTCCAATTGTCTATTATAGTAACCCGTGCAACGTCTCTGAGCTATTTTGTCCTTGAGTGACTATTAGGAAAAGAGATTAGCAGCAGTAGGAAAACCGTCATATAGATACTATCATCCTGCAATTAGACATACTACTCAGTATAGTTCGGTAACAGCAATAGGCGTCAATATTTCAGAATGCACGCTCATTCCAACGTATTAACAGCGTACGTTATCCACAAATTGAGTTACTAAATAATCTGAGCGAAAAATATGCCCAAGTTAGAATGGGCCTAATTGAAAATATCTCAGCATAACAAGCATTACACAACTCAGTTGTTATGATTATGTAAGTCATCCGAACCGAATTAAGGTCTATAAGCAAGAGGATACTTTCATAGAAATCGCTATAGGGAAGTTCAGCGAGCAAACGCTTTGTGTTTTAAAGGCTTTGTTTCCAAACTACCTTAATTTTGAATCTCGCAGAGGTTGTAAGTTTTCCTTTTTTAATACAATTTCCAACAAATGCACTGTGCTTTGCAAATGTACTTATTAAATGAACCTTTTAGGCAACAAGAGAAGTCAATAGGAACATTTGAAGAATCTCATATAGTTTAACCTAAGATGTCTAAGTCGTGGGCACATGCAAATAAATTCAGCGATGTTTTTAGACTAGACTAAGAGCATACATTGCTACTAGTGTATCAACAGATTTATCTAGCTGGAGGAAGTATTGTCTGCAGAAAAACCCTCAGGAAATGCTGTTCACATAAATTTGCCCTATCTCCTATACAGATCGATAACACCACTATCTCTGGCAATCAACATTTAGGTCATTTTGGAAAGTTCATATTCATCCTCTTTTAGCACACCCGTTTCTGCATTGAGCATCCACCCGAAAGGCTGCACAAAAATTTGCATCTGTATATGTTGTAATGCAGACAACCTGAAGATAATTTATTTATTAAATATTAATCGATTTGTAAAATCTTTGGAAGATTATATTTATTTATCAATATTACGTTTATTATTTCATAATATATTTATTACTGACCTTATGCTCAATGCCCAATATTAATTGATTGATTTTTAACTATCCGTCAAAATAAGATTACAGATTAGCTAGAAACTTATATAGCTATTCTGAGACACGAGATAACTCTCTACAGGCCAAGAAACAGCACTTCTACTCATATCTTCAAGAAATTCATATTAATACCAGTGAGAACCGACATGCCCAAAGAAAAAACTCCTGTGAAGTTCCTCTGTTAGTCCAGTTGAGCTAAAAACGGCAAGCTTCTAGACACAGAATAAATGAGTTGATGGACCAAAACAAAATAACTGAAACACCTTATACTAATGATAATATAGTAGGTTAAATCACAGCAATATATCTAATATTGCATAATGACTAGGTCACCATAAAATAGTTTTATCTTCTGAGAGAGAGAGCAGTGGAAGCCAGAGTTCATACGAAATAGAGGACAGAGAACTTCGCAAGAATGCAAAACTCCATAAATGTCAATAGGACGCCAATGTTCAATGTAAAGCAGAACAAATCCTGAAAAGACGAAGATATTGATATCAGAAATGATATATAGACAAATGCACAATTAAGGAGTATTATCAAATATTACAAAATTGTGTCTAGATAACAACTGTAGTTCAGGTTACGTTTTTAAACCTCGTTAAGGTTGTGGACACCAACTATAATAGTTAACCTGTACATTAAAATAAAACACTATATATTTGTAAACCACTTCGAAAGCTCCTCTTCTGTATAGAACTACTTTTGTCGAATGAAGTATTATGACTGAATTGAAGAAAATGGTGGAATCTGACGCATTATAATTTGCTGGAGTATCGACATGTACTATTGTTGAAGACATCTCTGGACCCGCACTTTCCCACATTTGACCTTTCTTCAATTGACAGGTATACACAGAATAAGTTTCCTTGCATTCGCAAAGAAGGATGTTATGAAAATTAATAAAAAAACATTTTACAGAAAAAAATTAGTCAAGATTTATATATATATATATCCAATAAAAAAAAAAAAAACTACCATCAAATTAAAAAATATTTTATTCAAAAAATTATCTGAAATAAAAAAGAACCAAAGAAGAAAAAAACGCCTACTACATGGTTTATTATTCTTATTATTCATTAATTCGCAAGAAATATTTTTTATGAGTGAAAATATACTCAAACGGAAAGCTTGAATCCTTTTATTAAATATTTATATAGTAGTAAGGGATATTAAGATTCTCTGAAATATCTAAAAGCCAATACACTGCGGTCGACGTGAAATGCTTAATCTGACAATCAAGCAAGTCTGAATTCTAAGCTGAGTGAGTAGTTAGGTTAACATAATTAATTGTCCATATAGGACAGTGAATGTTTATTGTTTTTACGATGGGAATGCATTCTCAGATCTTCTCTTCCCCTTGTCCACGTCACCTATTAGGAGCGCCTACTCCCTATCTAACTTCACTTCTTTGCAACCTCTCAAGAGAGACCATAAGACCGTGTGCACAAGGTGCTCCAAGTTCACTTCGAGCTTGACTTTCTCGTATTTTCACGGAGAAGTACCGAGGTCAGCACACCACTTCGGTAATTAACTTGTATTAATCCAAATATAATTATCTGATATAGGAACGAAAACTTTACAGTGTGTATGACATATCTATGTTATTTACCACTTCTAGCTATATTCAATTCAAACTAACTTGTTTGTAGTCGGACGGTTTAATGCCGCACAAATAAGCCACATACCAACATTAAAGCCACTTTATAAAAAAAGCGAAATATAAATACTACTTCAACAACCTCTTGAGTATCTAAACCTAAGAGTGAACTGTAATATTATGATCTTACATAATTTAATTACATCATTATAATCAATCTATGATTTTATCATATGTCCAATAAAATGGTGATATGGATGTATTGATAATACAGATATAATAATAATATATAATGAAAAATAATAATATACACTGAATATAATATAAATAATAATAATAATAATAACAGCATAGATTTGGAGTTTTTAGACACCATTTAGAGTATATATATACTCATATAATTAAGTTTATGGTTGAATGGTTGTTCAGTTTAGTGGTTATGCTAACATATGCGAATAATTATGTATATCTATATTTAATAATTAAAGCAAATGGTTAGTATTTTTATATTTCTAAATTACTTCATCTATAAGTAACCTAATAAATATATCAAAATATATCACGGCCTAAATTACTTAATAAGGATGCTATAAATGAATATATCAAGGACATGATTAAGTAAATTATATTATAGGCCTCATAGAGAAGCACGTGCGCCCTGACTCATTCAACCACTGCGAGCTTCTCCATCAAAGGCATCATTGCAACTCCGAGAAAATATGGCCACTTTATCGTGAACTTACGATAACGATCGTCAGCCTCTCTCTGACTCAATTCCAATAATTTAATCTTATCCACTGACATTGGAGAATGTGTGTCTCTGCGTTATATATTCGAGAGCACACCAGTAAGCGATAAAGCCTCCTACTCATATAAAACTATTGGTGATCTATCCTGAAGATGACCATGCAACAACCCATTTAATGTTGATCTCTCGATCGAAAAAAAACTCCTATCAAAATTCACCAAACAGTACACATCAAATTAAGTGTATCTTCTTTTGGGACAGGAGACTACATACTGTTCGTGACTTATCCTAGTGCCTCCCATGTCCCTTAACTTCTCAAGTCTTCTGCAAGCAGTGCGGAATGAATTCATAACTGCCATTAACTGAGAGTACTATGAGTGCGCTCAGAATCCGTACTCAAATGGACGAGTCTAATTCGTCTGAAACTACCGTAAAGACAATAAGTTATTTACAAGCTATCTCTACCTTGACAGTTACACGCTTACTACTTCTCAGACGTCCTTCCTAATTCCTTAGCAGAAGAAAGCGGAAGTATTGATGGGCTCGCGGCATTGTCAACTGGTATAGGGAGTATCTGATGGACGTCTGTGCAAGGTCCGAGCTGCTATTATTAAGCCCCCACTGTAAAGAATACATACCGTGAAGTCATCCTCCAAAGAGAAGAAATCTACAATCAGTTTCAACTATGAACTAGACAAGATGTTTCACTCTAAAAAACTGAGTTCATAGCAAAACAAAATTTAATAATCTAATCATCAATATTTACCTCAAAAGGAACCCCAGCAATTACTTCGGAAATGGTGGCTAAGTTATAATTATATTATATGTACATTTATTATATTATTTATATAGGTATAGACAAGCAGATAATATTAATAAAATTGAGTATGTATAATAAATATATAATATTATAAAGGAGAATATATATATAATTATCACCTTGAAAGAATAGGCGTATTTTTATGCCAGCAATTGATAGTGTGAACACAATTACATAAAGCTATTTTAATGATCTAAAAGTTGTTTACTAGTTATAATAAACTATTATATGTTGTTTAATTATTTTTATTTATTATTTTTAGTTTAAAAAAAAATATAAAAATATTGCAGTTGGTGTTGAGGTCGGCGGGGGAGGGAGGGCAGGTATACCTCCTAAATTTGCATTTCGCCATTCGAAATTATATTTAACTATATTAGTTTTAATTATTTTATGTTCACTTATCTAATAATAGGAAAACTATATATAAGTTATTAATAACTTACCATAATTAGCAAATGAGTTAGGATTAATTAGATCACCAAACATTCCACATAATTAATATAATTAATATAATAATAAATTTATAGATATTTGAAGCAATGGATTACTCAATTTTACTACAGAAGATATGTTATAATTATGAATTTAATATAATTTGATAATATTAAATTAAATAATATTGTCATATTGAATAATTAGAATTAATAAATTAAATGAAATATATAAATATAGAATATAATATAATAATTATTTAAATATAATTAAATATAAGATTATGATATTTGCTATAGAAAGCTTATTTTATCACTTAATTAATATTTAATATATTAATAATAATTATATTAATGTATTAAATAATAATAATAACACTAATAAATATAATTCATTAATAATATAATTAATAGGATATATAATATATATATATGAGAGTTATATTATTATAAATAAAATATAATTATATATGATATAATTACTCAATATTACATTAAAAAATAATAATAATAATATATATATAAAACTAAATAATTTAAAATATTAACCACTTAATAACTTAACAAATTATATCACTAAAGGATCTAATATACCTTAGTATATATATATATACTAGCCATAATAAATTAATTATATATATATATAAATACATCTCTTAAATCATCTTTTCTTATTAATATATTAAATACGGTCCACGAACATACATTCTGACATTGTTCATTGCGCAGGTAATATAATAGCTAACTTAAATTCTGTACTTATATAATCATAACTCATGATAAATAATATATAAAATATTAAGGTATATATATAATTTAATATATTAATATATATATATAGCTATTATATCATATATATATATTATAATATATTAAATATTTTATTATCTAATAATTACATAAGTTACTAATATATATATAATATATAATATATATACTATATACTATATATTATATATTATATATATTATATAATATATATACCTATATTTTATATACCTCATTATATATAACTTATAATAACTCAATAAAATTAACTGATACGTAATTATTAAATAGATTATTCATATGTATATCATAATTCCTTATTATCTTACCTCTATCTCATCTACCTCCTACATTATCATAAACCTTATATGCTAGAATAATACGAGTATTATCATAGTTAGCATGTATCATATTAACCTGAAATACATTATCATACTACTACTCATTCTACTGGTACAATGGAAGTACATAAACCTATCTTTCTGCGCGCATACTCGTCTCTACGCAGCTCTAGCTCATCTCTAAGAAAGTTAGTATCTGACACCATAATATATTCTAAAGGATAGAGAGTAAATGCTTTTATAGTAGTAAGTATATATTAATAAGATAACTAAGTTAATATCCATTATAGATAAGCAAAGTTATATCTAACTAATTAATAAGTATAATAATATATAATAATATATATATAATTTACCAGTATTTTTAATAATAATAATTAGTCAAAATATAATTTTATATATATATAACATATTTAATAATATATATAATTAATACTTAATATATTATATATTATAATTATTATAATTAAATTAAGTCTATATAGTAAATGTGAGTTTGAGAGTGCTAATTAATAAATTTATTATTAACTAAACTATATATTACTATAATTATATTAATGGTTAAATTATTTTTTTCTATTGATTAAATATATTAATATATAATATATTATATAATATAATGTAATATAAATATAATATATATATATAATAATAAGTAAATAAGATTAATAAATATTTATATTTAGTATATATTATTATAAAAAATATGCAGATAATAATATATTAAGTATTTATAGGCATCATTTATATATATACATATAATGAGTATTACTATCATATATATAAGCACAAATTCACACACACACAATCTTGCTCACGCTCGTTTTGCGCTCATTAAAATAAAATTATATCAAATGCTATAAATGTCAGTTACATCTTTCGGAAAATTTCGTGGACTGAAAAGAAAACCCCCTTCTAGACACATATTTTTCTTATATTCTCTTGTTTTTTGATATTTGTAAATGTTTATCACCCACCAACACCACTATGGCAACCATGCAGGAGAAGAACGCAACGAAAAGAGAAACGCGCAGTACTATTGACACTAAAGCGCACATTGCGGCGTTTGTCATTTGGCGGTTGATTGACCCACTATCTGCTAGAAGAGCACTCCCACCTCTACTATCAAAAACTTTTATTTCTCGAACCCCCACCCACATAAATTTAGTACCCACCGCCCAGCTAACTTGTTAAAATACACATTTCCCCCCCTAGAATCGAGTTCTGCTCTCCCTTATAGGGGACGATGTTTTGTAACTATGGGCGAGCTATAAAAGTCAGTAACGGTTGGCACCTCTCGTGCACAGACACACTGGTTTTTTTCTCTCTTCGCCTCGGTAGAGCGAGCCTAGCGAGATACACATATCACGGCAGGCGATTATTTCCCCGCAAGTAGAAATGCTATTTTAATAATGCGCCGATTAGCATGCGAGCGCTAGTGGCGTCAAAACGGTTCATGTCATGTACACGTACCCGAATGGGGAAAGTATAGTCAAATATTATGACTTGTGGGATAGCCCTTCAGCATAGCCTTACCTTATAACAAATATGCCACCTTACTTATTGCGATGAATAAGATAACATAACCCCGTAATAATATACTAATATCTATACACCGTCATGACGTCATTATTTATAATTGGGTATTCTGAATCATAAAGAGAGTTCTTATCATCACCAAAAAAAATTATTAGTATATGATACGAGCACAAAGTAATATAAGAATACTGGAGCACATATTTACCCAATTAACCACGAACCGATTAACGCCTATAATAATAAAGAAAATAGCTTCTATACAATGCAGGATAAGTTAAATCCGGAGCTAATACTTTACATTAGAGTTTACTAGGCCTATTAAAATATATTATATATTAGATTAATATATATATTTATAATATATACAATATTAAATAAGTATATTAATATTAAGGACTTTTATATAAAATAAGATTATATATTTTTAATAAATGAGAAAATAATAGAGAGTACATTGAGATGGTAATAGAGATTAATAGTAGATATAGATATGAATATATAAGAGAGTAAGATATGTAAATATTAAATATGTGTTAAAATAATTGTCGGATGCACCACATAAGCCTATAGAGTGAGGGGTAAGAGACTAAAAGTTTGCCTCCTCCTGTAATGACCCGAGGATGTGATTCTAGGATCAGTACCAGCGAGATGTATAACAGACTATAAATAGATTATAGTTTAGACATATAATATATGAAACCAGCCCTTTTACAAGGGCCAATTATGGTTTTAACAATATCTCATAAATTTATTTGAGGTTAGCGTTGATTTAATCGGTCAAGAATAAATGAATTGCAAAGAATATAAATAATTGTACGATAGTAGATATGATGAGAAAAAATAAATAGTCACTGATTATTGCAATGACGATGACAGATATTAATTACGTCCCATATACATAATATATATATTACTATAATATATAGGATATTAATATTATATAATATATATATATATATATAGATAGTATAGTAAGAGATAGATATAACTATAATATTGTAGATAATAGAATAAATGTAATAATTATATAATATATATTATATTGATGGCGTACGTATTTAATCTAGTTATAATATAGCGTTCATATCTCAGGCTCTACTCAATAAGACTATAGCATTTATTCTGCAAGTATTCTATTATATAATATCATCCGTTCAATTTATTATAGCTACTAATAATAAGTTGATATTATGCCAAAATAATGATAATAATATTGAGATATATACATAATCCATGGGCGTCCGCACATAGGAGCAAGGAGGGGCACTTGCCCCCCCCCTGGAATTTTGGGATTGCGAAATTTTTTTAAATAAATAATAATATGGGATAACTATATATATATATATTATATAGGTAGAGACTGAATATATATATAGTATATTAGATATTATATATATAGTAGTAGATATATTATAGTTATATAATATATATATATATATATATAGATAAATATAGTATAGATGAAGTCTAACTGATATGAATATATATATAATATAGAAGGAGGAATAATATATGGAATAAGATATATATAGTAGAGGATAATAAATTTTATGTATGGCTTAATGAAAGCTTTGGCGCCGCCCACCCCTATGGAAAGAATTGATTCTTCGGAACGCCCATGTAACGAGTGATCACGAAGTGTTCATGCATGGTTGCAATAGGATGGTGTTGGTGGTGATAACCAAAAAAAATATCACCACCATTCACGAAAAAGAAACAAAAGATAGAAGAGGGGTTTTCAGCCCCTTGGCACCAGAGGAAGAAAATTTTGATTATTTATTTCATACTATGATTGAACCCTTTGCACCGCAGCATTCACCTGCCTGACAATTTAATATTCAAAATTCTTCTTTATTATATTATATGATCATTTTTATATTTAATTTTCCGAAATTACCAAAAGATATTTATGAGATTGAGTTAAAAAAGATTTTGGCAACTCAAAAATACAAAACTTCATATAAAATTAATTTAAATGATTGAAAATAAAATTTTGCATATTTTAAAAATCCAGAATGGTAAAAATATATTTTCTTTTAGATTCGTTAACTGCTACTATGCTGTTACTGATCTAACCAAAAAGCAGTATCTCTCTTCTGAAAAATGAATGTTGGTCAGACCAAACTTCTATAGAGCAGGAGCTTTGATCAGGATTATCTTCTTCTTTCCGAAATATGATATTATATACGGGTATGATAGAAGAGAAAAAGTCAATACCACTTTTGAGATCGTATTCTAATTAGAGAGTAGTAATAAGAGATAATATATAGAGTGAAGATGATATATATGAATATAGAGAGATATATATATAGGTGATAGTATATATATATGTAAGTATATAATATAAATATGAATATATATATATATATATAGGATTTAGGTATATATAGAGAATATATATATATTATATATATATATTAATATAGTAATATATATATATATATATATATAATAGAAGATATGATATATAATATATATATATATATATATATATATTATATATTAATATATAGTAATATAGAAGGGCCGAAGTAGTTTATTTTTAAAAAAAATAATGAAAGAAATTAAGAATAATGAGAAACGAAAAAAAAAATAAAAAAACAGGGAAAAAAAATCAAATTCATATTAAATTTCAATAAAATAATAATATAGAATTAATAATAATAATTAATAATAATAATAATAATAATAATAAAATAATTGGAAATAATAATAATGAATACATAAGTAATAATAATAATTAATAATAATAATTGAATAATAATAATAATAATAAAAATATAATTTAGGACACTTCAAAGTAGAGTTCCCATTAAATACACATGTTGATTGTCAGAAGAAAACTGTACAATTAGATTTGGCACATTTTTGATTTGGATTATTGTGATAAATTTTTTTACATTTAATATTTCATACTTTATAAGGTAAGAACCTTTAATTGAGACCATATTTTTCATAAAATTTTCGAAATTTGTAATTGTGTATTCCAGCTGATTAAATAATAATTTATGAATATTATAATTTTAATTAATTTATTATTATATTTCCGAAGTCCGAAGTTTGAACGAAATTTTAAAGTAACTATGCTTTATACGAGAAACAAATTCGCTTAATAAATAGGAATGAGGCTACAAATTTAGAGATGAGCTGGGCATGTTATTATTACTATACATTTTTGCGTAATTTGATTTGCTGAGAGATGTGATTTAGGTAATAATAATGATAATGCTGCCAAGCAATGATCCGACAAATTTAAGATTACGTGGCAATAGCATATATTAAATATTAATCATAGTTTAAATTGAATTCGCGATTTTTGCAGAGGAGCAGGACGCACTTATATCGCCGCGCCTCAAGAACTTGTAGAGCTCAGCAACGTTTTCCTGTCGATTAGTTAGGAACTTTCTATCTGCCGAACAACCGTATTTACAAATGTGCTAAACAAACAATGCTAACAAAATTCAAAGAATTCCAAGATTCAATAGTTATATAGTACCTGTATGCAAACACGAGTGTAAATGTAAAATGAAGCTTATAAAAAAAAAAAAAATTTGTTTTTATTATGACGTATTATTCATTCATTTTTTGCGTTAATAAATATTGGGTTTTTTTTTTTTTTTTTTTTTTTTTTTTTTTTTTATTATTTATTTATTGTTTATGATAGTATCAATTATACGTACGTAGTATAAAAAAATATATATATATATATAGGTGGAATGCACTATGCTCAAGGGAACTCCACGAGTAGTTAAAGATGGAGGAGTCAGTACAGTTTCCTTTAGAACCTTAAATATTAGGCTATACTTTGACTTTTAGTTAATGAATATATACTATATGAGTTAATCTATATATATATATATATATATATATATATATATATATATAGCGATAACCTTAACTAAAAATTTATTCATATATATATAAGTTACACAGTATATGTAAAAGTAAATAGATTTGATAGCATATACTTTTGATTGAGTAGCAACCGCGGTATAAATATAAAATATATATTAATATATATTATATATATATATATTTAATAATATATATATTAATTATAATAATATTAAAATCGATTAGGATTGGTGTATAATATAGATTTATGTCAGCGAAGTCCGTAAAACCAAACTTATTAAGTAAACTTAAGTACAGCTTTTTACTTCAAGAATTTACTATAGCATCAAGAGGAGAATATATTATATTCAAATAAAAGATAAGATTAATTATTTGATACCAGTTATCAGCACAATTGAAAATTAAACTAAAGCTATATTTTTGGTCGAGGGAACACACTTATTATATACTAGATATATATATTAATTATTATATATATTATATAATATAATTAATATTATAATAATATATATAATATATTAATTAATATATAATATTATATATTATATATATATATATGATATATATTATAATATTAATTAGAATATTATATAATATATATAGATAATAATATTAATAATTATAATATATATAATATATTAAAGAGGTAAATTCACTCTTACGTGAATAAACTCTTTAATAAGTAAGCTAAATAATTAAAATATGGATGAATTACTATAAGAATAAAATGAATCATTATGATATGTTCTACAAATTATCTCTAAATTGAGCGACCCACATGGGAGTGGATACCAACTCCTGCAGTAATTCTGAAAACATATCGATACAATATCTTCGTACTTCAGGCTCGAAACCACCCATATCTTTACTCGTTTCGATGACATTGATCATGAGTCTATGTATTGATTCCGAACACAGTATCTTCCGTAGTTTCCTCTACTTACTTCTAGCTTTATTTCAACTTTTCCTGCTTCCTGTTCTATCAAATATATTATGTTCAAAGATCAGATAATTCGATGATCTTACTATATGTGCTATGACTATAAACAAAGTACAAAGTGATTCCGTGTTAATCCTCCAGAATGCAAGTTTAAATCTAAATGAATAACGAGAGAATTCGAGACTCACAAAAATATCTTATAGTTATAGTGTAATAAAGATAAAAAAAGATCATAAGTTAGAGAATTATATTAATATGCTTAACAAAAAATAAATTCCCTTGTTAGTTCACAGATATATTAACTTCAGTATAATAAATCTTTTACAAACAACTATTTTATCCCAAGAGATTCCATCGAACGGTCATTTTACTTTACTGATATCCCTACACTGGCCAAGCGGCCAAACACTATAATTCTTGAATACTTATAATATATATAATGAAACAGATAGCTTTAATTGTATACCCAACCAACTTACTTACTGCTTAAGATGCTGTTTACTATTCATTTGTTAGAACAATCAAGATATATCGTAGAGATTCCTCTACCATTTCCGACTATATTAGCTATCTCATATCTGCCTTATTCATAATATCTATTATCGATTTGTGATCTAATTGTTAGATAACAGAACATATAATGACATTCCTCATTACCTCCAAATTGCATTTTATCAAAATGGATAAGGTAATGCTGAGTTATCATAATTAGATCAATAGAATAGCCTCAAGACAGACCTTATTAGGTATATCTATAAGTGAGATTTGATCTCCAAAACATTCTCTATAGTCAAGAACAATTATGCCTATGTCAACTCTGAAACGAATTTCACTGACTTACTTAACTCCTTGCAACTATCCACTTATATATATATATATATATATTGCTGCAAAATGTTTAAGTAGTGCTACATCCTATATACCTACCCCTCAATCAACTAACTAATAAATTCCCCACATTTACTATTATATTTCATTTAATAATACAAACTCAGATGCTCAGATAATTCTGACTCCACAATCTTAATAACGACTCTATTCCGACTCTGCAACCCCAATACATATATATATATACAACATAATCTAACACAATACACACACACACACATACATACATAAATAGATGCTGAAAGGGCTAATTTACTCTATATAAATTAACATATTCAGCAATGATAAATTTTTTATAAATATGTAGATCTAGGAATCTCAGTTTTTCCAATTTGCTTCAGAATTAGAATGATTTTATTTTATGTCTATATGTTATGTTGATATTATTTAAGTGTATTTTATATTAATATTATATAAATATAATATATATATAATATAATATTATAATATATTAATAATATATATAAATATATATAATAATATATATTAATATATATATTAATATATATATATATTAATAATATAGTATATATATATAATATATAATAATATATAAATTAATTATATTAATATATATATTAATATATATAATTAATATTATATATATATATAATAATATATTAATTATATTTTTTTATATTATATTTACTTACACCGTAGATACAATTTAATTTTATAATGACATAAATATAATTAATATATGTAAAATTATATAATGTATAAATAATGATTCATAATAAATATAGCAAAACATTATACAAATTGTAGAGAACATCCTAATATAAATAATTTCTACCTATATCACTATAATGATCCTATCTAAAAGCAGATATTTAGACGTTATCCTAATATTTATTATAATAGAGAGCTACAAGAACTTTGAAATTCACAACCGCCTAATAATATTTTACCTTATCCAACCCAAACTACATTTTTAATTAAAGATCATATATATACAATAAGACTACTACTATCTAATATAATATTCATAAAACTAAATAAGTATCCCCAATAATACAACCAAAAAATATATAGGAAAGAATATTAAAATCATATATATAGTTATAATAATGTTTGATCAATTATGACTTTAATCATAACAATGATTATTCATGATATAAAAAATAAAAATGAATATATAATGAATTTCAAATGAATTTATATAAATTAGTAAATTACTAAAATATAATTGTAATGTGAATCCTTTGTAGGTCAAAAACAAAGGAAAAATCAACTTGGGCTCAAGCAATATAAAATTATAAGTAACATATTTCAATTTAGGACTAGAGCTAACAAACAAGAAAAATTGAAAGGTTAACTGTTGATATCTATATACAAGTAATTAGTACAGTTAAGCATAGTGTCATCAAGCCATATAGAAATTTGCATAAGTTCCTTCAACCTAAACACAAGGATTAAACTTTATATTATATATATGAAAAAGACACATGATAAATAGAGGAAATGAGCTTCGTCCATTTTTTATCTAAGTAAATTTTTGAACTTTTAAAAAAATTATCCAAAAAAAAATTATGTATTATATAAACAATTTTATATTAGCGTATAGATAATTAACATCATGACATAGATATCGTAGCATATATAGTGGACCACTTCACAGATATTATGTATCAAATATCATAAGCTATTAAATAAATAAGGAGATATTATATGGAAGAAATTAAATTTATTGAACTTTAATATAAATAAAATAGTTTTGAAAAGTAAGAAAACGTTTAGCTTTGTGGGAAAAAGAATGAGTCACTATATATCAGTATAATGTAATAATTAGAAAACATAATAAATTGAAATTGAATTAGATCAGAAAATAGATCAAAACGAAAATAGATATGAGTAGATGCACGTCTGAACAAAAATGAATAATATAAATAACATATCATGGTAATTGATATATATAAGTACATATGAGTTTATATATACATATATATACATGTATATACTATAAACCATATATTTTAGTAGTAATGTATGTCCCTAGATATTAATAGTTATAATTATGATATTAACTTCTAATATTAATATCTACAGCTAAGATATTTATACCTACTTAATTAATAATGCATCTAATTGCTGCATTAAGTGATTTGATAAACCTTCTAATGAGGATCTATTGATGTAGAGTTATTTTTTGATATATATCTATATTGAAATATAAAATAGATGTATAATAGAGTATACACTGCGTAATTTGCCATACCTACATAGCAATAATGAACTTACTCATTCATACACATATTCATATAGGCATATATATTAATGGAACAATACATATAAGACCCTAATATAGATTTTAAGAGTACCATTGAAAAAAATTGAAGTGAAATAAGCTGAGATGTTGATTTTGAACTGTAAACAGCAAGAAAAGATCCCCAAAGATATTAAAATAGCACCGACCAAAAATATTCGTATGAAATGTGTAGTAGTATAAAATCAGGGTATATGTGGCCATCATTAGCCAAGAAATCTCCAGTCATCCTTCATCATGCCAGATGGCTAATAAAAGCAAAGGGGATCTTACGGCTATACATTTTCACATAACTTCCAAGCAAAGATCTTCAAAATTTAGTAAATATAATAATGAAAGCTTACGCACCAGGGTATTTTTGGATAAAGTCACATCCAAAGGTAGCTGATGGTGCACATAATTCTTGATACCTGATGTGCCTTTTTAAGGATGTGCACAAAAAACATGCCATGATTATGGAGCATGTGCTGAGAAACAACTCATACTTTGCTCTACCTGAGAATGTATTACTTGCAATGTTAGCAGACAAGAAAAAGAGATGAGATTTAGGTGTTCAACAAATTTTTCAAGCAAGAGCAGGGAATTCCAATGCAAGAGTTTTTGAACTGCTTAAAACACTAAACTTTAATGCAGATGATTATTCAAACATGATTGATTAGGAAAAGGAAACAGTCACGCAGGCACTCGTTCTAAAGAATTTAACAATTGATGAAATAAAACAATTTGTAAATAAGCCAATTAACACTGTTTTGTTTTCAAGCCACAGCCAAGGTGTTGAGCATGCAGTGAATGTAGTTACACAAGCGTCAAGTAAGAATTGGAAATGAAAACAAAAAAGTATATTTTGAATGTAATAGTCCAGAAAAGAACATAAGGAATTCCACAAGCAAAAAAACACTGGCCCCTAATTATTTAGACTTATTAAAAAAAGGTAGCTCCATTTTTCGCTTATTTTGGAAATTCGTTATGTTAACTTTTTATATTTCATTTAATAATCATAATTATACAGTATATATATAATATATTATATATATATATATATATATTTTATATATATATATTATATATGTATATATTATATATATAAATATAAAACAAATATATATATATATATATATATATATATATATATATATATATATATATATATATATATACTATATATATAATATATATATATATATATATATATATATATATTATATTATATATATATATATATATATTCAGAGGAAGAGCTGGCAGTGCAGAAAACGTCGTAACGGAGAGTGTTGTTTAAAAAAAAATGAAGTGTAACCATGGGGAAGTTGAGGGTAGCAATGGCATTTCTGAAGGTGTATCCTATAATGCCCCCAAAAAAATATTCCCAGAAAAAAAAAAAAACTAACTCCCACTTAAATACCTAAATTACGAAGGCTACAGTGTAACTACCCTGCCTTTTTAGGACCAGTGGGGGGAGTTTTGTAATAAACCATACTATGAACTTAATCTTTGCAATCTCTGAACAAAAAAGCTTATAGAAAAAGAAAAAGAAACTGAAAGCCATAGAACCAGAAGAACCCCCAAGCACAAATAAAGAAACTTGGGGTGATTATTATCAAACATATATTTGAGTTTTATTATTCATCCTTATTATTATTTTATAATTATGGAACTTTTATTTCCTTTATTTATTATTTTTCATTTAAAATTTTTCATAACATGAATGCTAATTATGCTTTCTATTCGTTTTGTTTTTGGATCTGTTTTGCCAATTCTTTTGAAACAAAGTTTTATTCCAGGAATGCAGTTTATTTTTGTGGATTATAATTTCATCCTTGGCATATTTCTTGGCTGTTGATTTATGCATGGCTCAAGCCTTATTTGTATATATAAATCACAGAGAACTAATGCCTAGAAGTTAAATTAGATTTAAGAAACTGATGATGGTAGAATTAAGGAAGGAAGCCCGCTGCCGCCACAGGGCGATTCCACAGGTTGAGGTGAGAAGATATAGAGAAGTCGGAGCGGGGGCGTTGAGAGCGGAGCACCCCAGAAGGAGGTGCTCGATTGTGTCTTGGGAATTGTTACATCTGGTGCAAGTGGGGGAGGTGACATTGTCTAGTTTGAATCTATATTTATATTGCATGAGTTTTGGATGGTGACCTGATCTGCTCTGGGCGAGGTCCATTTGGCCTCTTCTGGACAGCGTTTCTTCTCTAAGGGATAGTTTTGGGGAGGGGGTGTTTAATAAATTATTTGGGCAGTTTTGTAGGTATTTGTTGGTTAGGTGAGTATGGATATGCGTTATCCATGACCTATTGGGAGGGGGAGGCGGAATTATGTTGTAGGTGTTGTAATAGAATTGAGCTGGTGAAGAAGGGGGGGGAATTTAGTCTTTGTCGAGGGGGATTATAAAGTATTTGGTGACAAGGGTGGGTTGGATTATGGGTTTTCTGATAGAATTGAGTCCCCACCATCTCCAGGTGTGTAGAGATGGGGAGGATGGATGTTTGGTCGTGTAAATGTTGGATTGGGGTGGTTTTAGTGCAACCTGTGATAATTCTGAGGGCTGTATTTTGAAAGATTTGTAATTTATTTGTGTTCAATTTTGAGAGTGCTGGGAACCATGCTTGTGAGGAATAGTTCAGATTTGTTCTGAGAAGTTGCTTATAGGTAGTGGTGAGTGTGTGTGTTTCCTATCGCTGAAGTTGTGTTGGGAAAGGGTTCGGAGGGTGTTTAGTTTTTGTTGGGTTGAGGAAGTGATTTGGTCTATGTCGGGGGGAGAACGTCATATGGGTGTCATAGGTAAGTCCTAATATTTTTGGGGTTTTGTTTAATGGAAGGGGGTTGTTGTTCAGGGTGATTATGGGATGGAGGGAGGATTGATGACGGTCAGTGGTTAAAAGGCTGATGGAGGATTTAAGGGGGGATGCGATCATTCTGTTGGAGGTTAACCAATTTTCTAATAGATGTAGATATTCTTGGGTATGTTGTGTGGCTGTGTTTATGTCTGGGTGTTGGGAAATAAGACTGATGTCGTCGGCATAAGTAATAAGTTTGGTGTAATTCACAGAAATTAAAAATTAAATTAAAGGACCAAAACCCAATTCGACAAACATTAAAAACAAAACTGAAAAACCAATGAAAGAGAGAAACCGAAAAAGACAAAATAAAACAAAGTAAACAAAGAGAGCAAGAGAAGAATTAAACTTAAAACGAAACGTAAAAGTAAACCTACAAGGAAAAGTGAAAAAGGGAAAATTAAACTTAAAAAACATTCTGAAAACCATAAACAAAAACATTCTGAAAACTTAGAAAAACATTTTGAAATTTTAGAAAAACTATTAAAAGAGTGAAAGAAATTAGGAAAGAAAACATTTTGAAAAATTGTGAAGAACTGTGAAAACTTTTAAAAAAAACAATCTGTTATATGAAAGAGAAACATTTGAAAATTGAAAATTAAAAAATTAACCATGTCTTATATATAAAATATTTTATTTAATATTTTATATCATATTTTTTTTTATTTATATATGTTTGTAATTTCTATGTGGTGTGTGGTGTAGGTTTGGTTAATACTGGATAAGGGTATAAGGTAGAGTATTGGGGTTTAAGGTATTTAAGTGGTATTTGGATATATTGTTTTATTAATATTTGAGTGGTATCAGTATCGGGATACAGAATAAGGATTTTTTTTGTAATATCGGTATCGGGTCGGTTATTTTTGTAATAAATTTAGGGTTTATGTGTATTTTCTTTATATCCCCATCATCTATCCTGGAGGGCAGTCTCACTCCTTTTTGATTTCAACTATTGTAGTTCCGGCTGTTATTTTTCATAGTAAAATCCGCTACATATTTGTGGGGCTGTCTCGAAGGATAGGTGAGGGGACGTAGTGTAAAGTAATCTAAAGTAGTAAGTAGTATAAAGTAGTAAAGTAGTAGTAAGTAGTAGTGTAAACATGGCTACCAATGAGGAGTTGCGGGCAGAGTTGGAAAGGTATAAGGAGGCTTTGAGAAAGAAAGAGAAAGAGAATGAAGAATTGATTGAGAAGGTGAGAGAATTATCAAAGGGGATGGATGAAATGGAGAGGCGAATGGGAGAGAGAATGGAGGAGAAAATGGCACTAAATAGATGGGAAATGTTAAACAACAGCAGGTTTTGTGATGGATTGGAGGGATCGGAAGAATGGAAACCCGACAAAGGGTGACCTCTACTCCAAAGGTAAGTAAATGTAAAGAAGAAATGGGGAAAGTGGAAAAGGACGAGAGAGTGAAGACCAAAGATGATGAAAAAGTGATGAACCAGGATGATGAGTTAAGTGATGTGACTGAGGATGATGGGGATGTGGGAGGAGAGAAGGATGTAAATAAGGTGGTGAATCAGAAAAATGAGAAGAATGGGAAGAAAGAGAAAAAGGATAAAAAGAAGAAAAATACTTCCAAGAATAGGAGACATGAAAGGAGAATGAAAAGTAAAAGTATAGACTTATTATATAGTAGTTTGGAAGGTGAGGTTAATGTGTTTGAGGGAAATGAGACGGGATCTGGTTCTGAGTCTGAGCATTGAGTGAAAAGGAGTGTGCTGATTTGGGATATCCCCAGGATAAATAAATTTAATGTGTATGGTACGAAAGAGGTTGAGGAGTTTTTTTTGGGGAATATGAAGGTTATTGTAGGGAAAAGTTTGACGAGAATAAGGTCTTTTGGGTGAAAGAGTTGCACAAATTTTTAGAGGGACGAATGCTGGAATTTTATAAGGCTGTCAGTGTGGGTGAGCCAAAGTATGAAGTGGTGAAACAGAGAATCATGGACCAGGTTGTGAGAGTGAAAGGGGGAGTGAAGTATAGAAAGGTGAATGATTTTGATAAGGCTAGGCGTGGTAAGAATGAAAGGATCGATATGTACGCGCACCGACTCGAAACCTTGGCGAGAAAGAAATTTGGGGATTGATGATGTGGAGGGAACAAGAGATTGTATGAAAAAGTTTTTAGAGACTTGGTTTCGACCTCGTGGCGGTAGTATGTTAAATTTGCGAAGGAAATGAGAAAATTGAGATGGGCAGCCAGAGAGAGATTGACCTGGAAGTGTTTGGGAAATTGTAGAAGATAGGGAGTTTGAAGGCGATTGAGAGGAGAATGAACGACGTGAGTGTATAAGTGCGTAGGGAAAGGTTATTGCCAAATGAAAGGGCTTCACAACCACCCCAGTATAGATCGTACAGGGACGCCCTGAAGGCAAACCCCTACGAAGTAATGGTGAAGTTTTTGATTATGGTGGTTTTGGAGATGAGGAAGGACAGGTGAATGCAGGAGGTTGTGGGTAATTTTGTTGGTCGTCAAGTAGGTGGAAATGTGAATGTAAGAGGGAATGAGGGTTATAACCAAGGTCAAAGGGTATAATCAGGGTCAAGGGATTAGAGGTCGAGGGAACCAAGAGAATGTGGGTGTGAATAGGGATGTGAAGTGTTTTCGTTGTGGGAAAATGGGTCATATGATTTCTGAATGTAGATGGGCAACTGGTGCTTGTTTTAGCTGTGGGCAAGTGGGTCATTTGGCCATAAATTGTACGGACCCGCAAAGGGCTGGGTGTAGGAGATGCGGAGGTGTGGATCATTGGGTGCGTGATTGTCAACAGGGAGTAAGAGCAAGGCAGGATATATACTAAATATATAGATATATAATAATATATTATATTATATATATTATATTATATATATAATATATATATATATATATATATATATATATATAAAATATATATATATATATATATAGATATATATAATATAATATACATATATACATATTATATCATATATATATATTAGTGGCTAGTGATTGTCACACAGTGGAGTAAGAGCGAGGCAACCGGTATGTGGGAACTGTGGTTTTGAGGGGCATTTTTCGAGGATGTGTAGGTTCACCTTAGTAAATACTTGTGAGTTATCGAAAATGTGGGAATAAATAGTGACATGTTGGATGTGAGTGAAATGTATTGTGAGATTGAGATGGACAACCAGGGAGAGGACATAGATAGATAGTTATAATCCTGGTAATATGCTATAGGAGTGTAATGTGGAGTAGTATGGTTACCGGTTCAAACCGGTTAGTGGTCAGGTCAGTGGTAAATATATATATAGTGAAATGTAAACGTGAGTGATGGTGCAGGGTATAAATACATAATGAAACACTGTCTAAATAATCAGGTTAAAGATGTGTAATTCAAACATCCGGAGGAACGAGTGCTTTGAGGTGATTTAAATGCATGGTGAACCCTTAAGGTGGGATGGTACTGTATGTCACAGATAGTGGAGAATGTATGAGATATATCGATGTGTGAGTTTTCGGTGAACTTGGTCCTGCTGAATTATGTATATGAGTTAATTAAAGGTTTATATTTGATGGAGGTATTGAGTTCGTGTGCTTGATTGATACTGGAAGTTCATGTTATATGTTAGTGTTGTGTATAAAGTGAAGCGTTATATGATAGTGATGAATATAAGGGAATAATGAACAGATAAAGAGTATAGGTATAAGGGGTTATTAAAGCTGGATAATTTAAGTAATTGTGTTATGGATACCGGTTAGAAGTTAGAGAATAGGCATGAGATGAGAGAGTGAGTTTTATTTATATCGAATTGATTAAGTAGGAACGCTAAAAAGTATATGATGTTAGTATATGGTGATGAAGTGATTTTAGTGATGTGCAAATGTGAGTGATAGTTAATTCATCCTGATTAGAAAGGATGATAGAGATAGGTGAATAAGGATGGGAAAAAATGTCAGATGTATATTGGCGAATGATTAGGGAATGTTTTATAGATGTGTAATAAATATGGTTTAAAAGGTACGTGGGTATATATATGGAAGTGTTGTGCTTTAGAGGATAGCCTTGAAGACGGACAATAAATTAAGTAAGTTGATGAAAGTAGTAGTTGTAGATACGAATGTGTGAGGGTGTGGTAATTTTGAAAATCTGATATATATAATATAAGTGCATATTTCTTAGTTGGATGTTATGATGCAAAAACGGTATATACAATGGTGAATAGGAATGTCTTCATGTCTTATATACTTATAGCTTAGACGGAGATAATAGATTTGAATATAATCCTCGGTTTATATAGCATAAATAGGTTACTACTGATGTGAAAATAAAAATGAAAAATGAAGAGAGGGTTATAAGGTAGTGTATGATGAGTTTTGTAGGTATTTATATATTCTGTTTTCTATGTATTATAGTGAGATAATCAGATAGAGAGTAATGATAGTGTATATATTAAAAATATGTGTATACTGTAGTGATATTAGATAGTAAAATAGGATGTGTAGGGTTGTATGATGAAATATGGTTGATTAAAACTATAAGCCTATTTATGCGCTCGCCCTTTTGCGCTGATTTAACAAAGGTTATTATCAAATTGAATCATTTGTCAGGTTATTTATGTAGCTGAAGCTAATAGGGTGATCGGAGGATGAAAGGGAGCGACGGAATATTGCCGGCGATTTCGTGCTATTAAGTTTATAGCGCGAAGGTACATACCCCCCCATTATATATACCAACTAGGCACTCGACTACTTTCCTTCTCCCTGTGCTCAAATGAGATTGAAGAGCAGTGTGAAGAGTTTGAGCGAAATAGGTGTATTAGAAGAGAGTGAGAGTCTCAATTGGTAAATTAAGTTCGAGCATTTGTGCCTAGTGCGTAAGAGTCCTGTATATATATGACGATTGATGGTTAGTGAGTAGATTTGAGATTATTAGTTAGGAGTGATAAATGAAAAGATCTGTAGAAGATAGGTTCTCCATATGTTGATGGTAGTTTCAGTTAAGTGGTGTGTATATATTAATGTATCTGGGAATGGATAATGATGGAGAATATCCTTAGTTATATAATCTGGATATCCCGAGAATTAACTAACTATGGAGTAATCACTATTCAGATGCTTATGATGGAAGAATAATTTTTAGATGTTTTAAAGACTATTAATTTATCTACAAATAACGCTAAAGTAGTTATATTACAGTTTAGCGTGAATTTAGTTTGAGTTAGCACAAGCTCTAGAGGCTCATGTATATTGAATTGTGGGTTAATGAATGATTAACTATGGAGTAAGCAGTACTAGAGGTGTCATATAAGTATTGATATCAATACAAATGTCAAAATCATCTACTCGACAAAGATGGGGATTAATGAAGGTGGTGGGAAGAACACTAAGTAGGATAAAGTTTAAGAGAGTAAGGTAGCGAGATGAAAGCTAGAGCTAAGGAAACATAAGTCTAATGTTGTGTTCATCTAGAAGTAAAGGAAATGTTCTAACTGCCCGGGGTTGTTATCCACAAAAAAATTAGCAAACGAGTTCACCAGCTGTATCTTTATAACTACAGAGGGAAGCCAATGACGGTGGTGTGAAGTGTGAACATTAAAATAGTCCAGAGTTAAGACAAGAGAACGTACAAGAGGTAATTTTCTAATTAATTTACAGTTTAGATAGCGGAAAATTTTAGGACAGTAAGCAGAGTAGAGAGTAACAAAAAGTATAGAATAAATTTAGTCGTTGTGACAAGAATAGCAGAGCCGGTTCTTTGGCAGAACAAACTCCATCACCGGAAGTCACCAACTCTCAATTAATCAATGATGGAGGAAGATACGGATGCATGACAATGTTCAATTACTTGGAAACCTTTTACATCTATCAATACTTTTAGCACGAAGGTCAGCTTTGTATGATCAGCAAACTTAAAAGATAAACATTTTATTCCTTATCCAAATCATTAATATATATTAATAATAGAAGCGGACCCAGCACAAAGCTCTGAAGAACCCCTCTCGTCACCAGCTTTCATGATGACCTATTGCCATTTAATACTATAGACTGACTCTTAATACTACGGACGGACCCCACGTCCTTTGACCACTCCTGTATTCAATTTTGAACAACCTCTCCTAAGCTACACGGATAATTTGCGCATCAGTGTTTTTCGGGGCACCTCATAAAAAGCTCTCCTAAAATCCAGTTATACAGTATCAACTGTTTCCAATTTGTCCATGCACTTAGTATATGCCCCATAAATTCCAAAAAGCACGTCTGAAATGATTTACCTTTCCTAAAACCATGTAGATAGTTTCGTAAAATCCCATTGCCGACTAAATGTTTTTTAATTAGACTGAAGGAAAAGGGGGATGGCGTCTAAGAATTCCAAGAGAATGGTGGATACTCAATGTGATTGAAGCGCGAATGGGACGAATCGTTGGGCGTGGAACTGCAAAGGAAACTTTTATTCAGATATCAAAAAATATTTCGGGGAAACTTACCTGATCTGTACATCTATCTTCATAGTTTTCCTTATGTATTAACATTTAAATTCATAAATAATTCATTTTATTATTGTATATACATCGAAAAATTGAAACCAAATTGAAAACAATAACGAATATTTTTCCTAATTTTTTTTTTCATTTCAAAATTTTACTGTATCAAATTTAAATATCATGGTCATTAACATTTTTATTCAAAAAAGTGCCTAAAATTTATAATTTTTCCATGTAAAAAAGTAAATAAGGAAAAAGTTTTCTAACTGTTATTTGTAAGTGGCTCTGAATTTGAGAAACGAAGAACGATAAAAATAAATACAAAATATGGCCTCGCAATGTTTGCAATTCTACGTATAGGAGAAGATGAGAATACTAATGCAAATTAAAAGGTTATAAATACGACCATTCATATCAATTTTTGTATAACAAAAAGCAAAGTTATTTATTACAAAAAAATTTTTTAAGGTGACATTTTATCATGTGTTCGAAAAAATTTCATGTGATTTTCGATTATAATATAATATAATATAAAATATAAAATAATATATATATATATATATATATATATTATATATATATATATATACTCATATATATATATATATATATATATATATATCACCTATATATATATATATATATATATATATATATATATATATATATTATATTATATTATATTATATTATATATATATATGAAGCAAATTGCACAAACTTTTTAGAAAATCTTTTATAGATAAGTTGTCCAAAAAATTTTGTTTGATTTTTCAACATATCAATTGGCATAGAAAACCACATGAACTTTTCGTTCAAAATGAAGTAAAATAATTTACAAAAAAAAATATAAATTTACGAGTTGAAAATTTTTCCTCTCTAGACAAGTAACAAACGAAAAATAATAATTAAACTACTCGTACGTTTGAATTTAATCTAAGCATATCAACTCTTCATCATCATCCTCCTCTTCCTCTTCTTCATTGTGTTCCTCCTCTCCTTCTTCATCCTCCTCTTCCTCTGGGTCTTCATCTTCAAAGTCATGTCGAGGTCGTTTAGCTGCAGGTTCTAACGAGCTTTCTTCCTCTTCCTCCTCCTCTTCACCCATAAATTCTTCTTCATCGTCTCCCATAACCTCTTCTTCGTCTTCTTCTCCGCCTTCGTATTCTTCTTCTTCTTGATCACTCGAATGCATTGCTGTTTGTCTGCCATGCATATCCAATGTAATGGATGAAAGAAAGGCAGGAAAAGAATTATCCCGATATAAATATGATTTTACAATATCGTCTAATGAGTCAGAAAATTCATTTTTTTCAAGTTCCATTTCGCCATTTGAATTTTGCTGGAAAATATATATATATATATATATATATATATATATATATATATATATATATATATATATATATATATATATATATATATATATATATATATTTTTTTTATATGCTATATATATTTATATATTGGGGATGGGCCGATATCCAACCTATCCCGCTCCGCCCCAACCTCCATTATCCAGCAGATATCGTATTATCCAGACTCTTTCAGACCACCCCTAAGCCGTTCTTCTCATTAAGCTCATTTGGTCTCTCTCTCTCTCTCTCTCTCTCTGCTCTCTATATATATATATATATATATATATATATATATATACTATATATATATATATATATATATATATATATATATATATATATATATATATACGGTATATATATATATATATATATATATATATATATATATATACTTGTTTAGACTTTCGATGTTGGGTACCAATGTTATTCATTTTATTCATCATTTATGTTTACTGTACAATACATTTTATCTGAAATTTGGTGGTGACACGTTTCACAAATTATATTCATTATAACTTAAGCTTAAGAAAATTTGTATAAAAGAAAGAGAATAAATTGTTGATTTCAAACTTTTATTCATGCATTTAAGCCTTTAAGTTTTTGTTAATTATTACTTATTTACAAAAGCTTTAATAAAATACCGAATGCAAAAAATACAGATTTTTCGGTGTTGCTGCCAAAGGTACAATGATGGCCAACATGTAAAAATTTGTGGACTATAAATTTTGGCATTCCACTGAAATTCCACATTTTTTTTGATAGTCCTCTAATTGCGGAATGGCGGAATTAAATGGCGGAATGATAAAGGCATTCCGCTAACTGCAATTCCGCAACATTTTTCAAATTATCGCAATAGCAATTACGCAATTTATTTTGGTATTCCGCAATTGCGGACATAAATTGCGAAACGCCCACCTCTGATATATATATATATATATATATATATATATATATATATATATATATATATATATATATATATATATATATATATATATAACTATATATATATATATATAAATATATATATATATATATATATATACTATATATATATATATATATATATATATATATATATATATATATATATATATATATATATATATATATATATATATATATATATATATATATATATATATATATATATATATATATATATATATATATATATATATATAATTGTCTCTAGAGTTATGTTACAGCGGTGTATTACCAAGGGATGTTTAAGTATGAAAATGTGAATATAAGTTCGATTATTTAATTCATTAAGGAGGGATGGGATATGTTACGTTGGTGTGCCTGCGCACGCGCAATACGAAAACGCGCACAAACATGCGAATGTCGAATGGGATGATATATTTTTATGTAGCTTCTGTGAAATGCACATAAAATATGAGGTGTTCTCTCGACATTATTTGATACGGTTGTTTGTTTCAACGCAATGTACCCATAAACAATTAGACGTCATCCGTAGACATCATGTGCCTACAAAAGCCGAAACGTGTTATGAAATAATTAGGTTAAATACAATGGGCATATCCAATAGTATTTAAAAATATCGATACAGCTAACAAAGGAATTAAATTAAAATACCTAATGCATACCCTTTTAGATTACATTGATATGTACTATGTAGCTAATAAATACGTCCATGTGAATGTGTACAACCAACTAACAGCTATCATATGGAGGTTATGTCATAACACAAATTATGCGTAATGTCATGGTAGAGCATTATAGCTTCAAGTGGTTTTGTTCGGTCAAAGGCATACATTTGGGTGCCGACCGAATACGCGGACGAAGCGTGACATGTTTTAGGTGTACATTACGCAAAACTGTAATGGACAACGTTATCCACATCGACGACCACCGAGCCACATGGCATTTCATAGAGTTTACAGACGGTTTCAAGGTACAGGGTCGATAGTTCAACCCCCTCATCACATACGTGAGGGGGGTCGTGTCCGTACATTCGACGTCGAACTGGACGTTCTGCTATACACCCATGAAAATCCAACGTCCTCATTACGGCAGGCTAGTTCGGTCTTGGGAATATCGAAGAAAACCATACGACGGATTCGTGTTGCATACAGCATGTATCCATATAGGCCATACATTGTGCATTTTTTCCATCGTGGAGACCAAAAAGGGCGGCTGGGATACCTGGCTGTCATTGATTGCCTTCTAATGGATGTACCGGACTTATTGGAAAATATCTTATGGACCGATGAATCTCGCTTTACCAATATAACAGGTGGAACTTCAGACATTGGGCGGAAACAAACCCCCATATAACATTCACTAGCCATCACCAGGTCTCATACTCAGTCAACGTTTGGTGTGGTATACTCAATATCGGGCCTTAGTTCTTAGAGGGAAATTTGACAGGACAGCGTTACCTCCATTTCCTGCAGACCGTCCTTGTTGACCTACTGAGTGATATACCTTTAAGAACACAACGAAGAATATATTACTAACATGATGGGTGCCCAGCTCATAATGCAGCTATAGTGACGACCTACCTCGATAGAACCTTTTCAGGAAGATGGATCGGAAGATCTGGTCCATTTCCACGGCCTGCGCGTTCACCCGACTTAACACCACTGGACTACTTTCTGTGGGGGTATCTCAAACATACCGTGTACGCTGGGTTTAATGACCCAGTAGCCTCGCCCGATGATCTTCGCCGTCGAATAACCAACGCGGGAATCAACCCGGCGTCACTGTGATTGGCATGCAATGAAACCTGGCGCCAGAGGGCTGAGGCATATATTCACGTGGATGGAAGCGTCTTCGAACAATATTTGTAAATACCCTATGTACAAGTTGAAACGACCTGACGTTCTTCTCCCTTCTTGCATGCTGTGGATAAGATTCATAGGTGTAAATTTGTTATGATACTATTAACAACGTTATTACATTACATGTATCGATATTATGAGCTGTCTTGAATACCATTGTTTTCTTCAATCTTTTCACATTCACGTTTAAAACTATTGTTGGTAATTTACGCGTTATGGGTACATTGCGTGGAAACTAACAACCGTATCGATAGGAAGAGCCCACCTCATTTTTATGTGCATTTCACAGAAGCCATAAAAGATATATCATCATTCGACATTTTCATGTTTGTGCGCGGTTTTGGTATTGCGCGTGCGCAAACATATCCCATCCTCCTTAATGAATTAAATAATCGAACTTATATTCCTACACATTTTCATACTTAAACATCCCGTACGGCGAAACACCGCTGTGAGCGCAACTCGTGAGACACTTTGCTGTATATATAATATATATAATATGTATGTAATAGGGATGAGGTTCATCAGCCTGGGACATGTTTTCTGAAGATTCTCACTCATCACTCTTGCATATCTTATCACATATTCTTTAACACTCTCTTTCTCTCCTCTCTCTCTCTCTCTCCTGCCATGCACACTCCTGCCACTATATATATATATATATATATATATATATATATATATATATATATATATATATTTCTATATATATATATATATATATATATATATATATAACTCTATATATATATATAATAATAATAATTTAATATAATAATAATATAATATAATATACGTAATATAATAGTAATATATAGACCTATATATACATATCAGTATGATTTTTTGAACTTTCAAGCTCCCTACAAAATGGTCCTGTCACTTACTCCTTCTACCAGTGTATATATATAAGACTTGGGATATCCGACCGGATATCCGGTATCCAAGTTTTAACTTCCAGCCGGATATCCGGTATCCGGCTAATTCACTATCCAACCCATCCTAATATATATATATATATATATATATCTCCTCTCTCTCTCTCTCTCTCCTCTCTTCCCCACTGTATAAGGCCCACTAGTCCAAATATAAATAATGATATGTTCCTCTTAAAACCATCATCCAATATTATATATATATATATATATATATATATATATATATATATATATATATATATATATATATATATATATATATATATATATATATATATATATATATATATATATATCTATATATATCTCTCTCTCATAATAATAATACACAAAAGGTGAGGCATTAAACATGATTCAAAGCGTTTGTCCAGGATTCGAGTAACTCGTTAATTTTTCGTTAACTCAACGCTTTCGTTAATTTCGAAAAGAAGTAACGGACTATTAACGAGTTACATATTTGTGAATTAACGTTAACGAGTTAAAATTTTCCCTACATCCGTTAATCGTTACTTTACTTTACGAGTTTATAAAATATTTTCTTATCAGATTTTAAATTATTAGATTCGTTTTGATAAAACTTTATTTTCAAAATTTCTAAAACGCTCCTCTCAATGAAAAGAAACCAAAATGTGTTATTCTTACGGTTATTATCCCGTTTAGAAATGTTTGACGTTTTTTTTGCTGTATTCTCATTTCTTATTGGTTCGCTGAAGAAAAAGAGATAGTGACTGTTGCCCGTTCAATGAGTCATTAACTTCTTTCGTTAGTTACTTGAACTTGCTTCTTTTGCGACTAGTGAAAAATATAAGAACTAGGCCTCATAAGCGTTGTAATTTATAAAAAAAATATACATATTTGTATTAAAATTCTAAGTTGACATATCCTATTATTTTTACAATAATATACTACTCGGGTGTCCGTAAAAGAATGTCCCAGTTTCAATGCTTTATTATAACAGCGTAATATACAATATCAACAGCATATCATACATCAAAGTGAAGGTCATTGAACAGAGTTTTCCTACATATGTTCAATATGTGCCCCCTTCGTTATAGGGGATACATTCAGCCGATAATCCAATTCCTCCCAAACATTGGTTAACAGATCCGGAGTAATGGAAGGAACGGCATGTTTAATTCTGCGTTTCAACTCTGCGTATAACTGGGCAGCCCCATAGGAAGAAATCGCATTGCGTTAAGTCCGGGGACCGGGGGGGGGGCAGATATATAGAGCTCTGTCGTCTGGACCAGCCCAACGATCTGGGAGTAAGTCGTTCAACCACGCTCACACTTTCCAATGTGGAGGGGCTCCATCTTGCTGCCGTATAAAGTTTACGCTTCATCCTCTAATAGTTGTGGAAAGAGCATTTGTTAGCGTAATATACCGAGATAGGCGACCCCTATTACGGTTGCTTCTGCGAAAAAGATTATGGAGCCTGGCGTCGGGATATGGCGCAGAAAAAAGTTAACTTTGGAATCACGTTCGTGTTCTACAAGTTCATGAGAATTTTCAGACCCCAAATACGAACATTATGGGCATTCACCTTACCACAGAGATGAAAGGTGGACTCATCGCTAAACACTACACAATCTAGAAGGTCATCGTCTCGACCTAACACTGCACAGGCAAAGGTAAACCGTAGAGCATAGTCGTCGGGCTTTAAAGCATGTACAAACTGCAACCGGTATGCACGCATGTGTAAACGTTTCATTAACACCTTCCACACCGTCGTTTTCACCTTCAGTTCGTGACTTGCTCTCCGAACGGATTTCTTAGGACTATGAAGAACGAGGCCCTGATACGGTCCACATCCTGTACAGTCACTTTGGGCCGTCCTGTACTTTTGCCTTTACAAAGACATCCATTAGTTGCAAATTGCCTATACCATCGGCGAATGTTTTTGCCAT
>JABUQX010024581.1:0-15000 GCA_015478945.1 Trachelipus rathkii | reverse complement strand
GAGAGAGATACAGAAGAGTAGGTAAAAATTAAGAGTGAAAGTTAAGTGGCAAGACAATAAGGTTAAGTATGTAAGAGCGCTCGCTGAGTAAAACGGTTGAATGTGAAACAAGTTGATGCTGAACAAATCTGGGGAAAATGAAGGAAGCAATTGAGTAGTGCAAAGGAAGTATGTGGATGTGCTAAAGTAGGAAGTAAGAATGTTAACGGTGAATGGTGGAATGAGAGGTGATGAAAGCGGTTAAAAGGTAAAGCGTGGTTGAACGTACTAAAAGCAAATGATGAAGACTCAAAGGAAAGAGTATGGGAATATATAAGGAGGAAAAAAAAAAAAGAGTGTATATATATAGGAAGAAACAAAGAGGTAAATGAACAGTTTGGAAGGAGGATGAATAAAGGGACACAAAGGGAATAAGGCTCTGGAAGGGCCGCAGGTTAAAGGTGAGAATAAGGAGGTCTGGCAGAATAATAGACAAGGGATGGTGCTTTGTAACGTGGAGAAATGGGTGTGAGAGGTATGGGAAGAACACTGAGGAGTCACAATATTAACAGTAATGAAAGAGGTGATAGTGAAGGTGAATGGGTTTGATGGTGCAAGAGGAATAGGTATTTACAGGGGATGAGTTGATGGTATGGGTAGAAGTGGATTGAAGAATCAAATCTGGATATAGATTAAGTACTGGTGGGAAATGATCCAAGAACGGAGGCAGAGATGGTGATTGATTGGTTTGTAAGTTGTGTAATAAAGCGTTTATGGAGGGTATAGTTCCGAGGGATTGGAGGAGAGCAGCAATAGTACCCTTACATAAGGGTAAAGGAAATAAGGGGAACTGTAGAAATTATAGGGGAATTAGTTTATTGAGTGTTGTAGGGAAGATATATTCTGGTATTTTGGTCGAAGGAGTGCGTCGAGTGACTGAAGGACTGATTGGTGAAAAACAAGGCACGTTTAGGAGTGGTAGAGGATGTGTGGATCAAATCTTTACATTGAAACAATAAATGATTGAGAAAATGAGGGAGAAGAATAAATTCTATTTAGGTTTTATGGATTTGCAACAGGCGTATGATAGGATTAATAGGGAAGCTCTGTGGCAGGTGTTAGTGATATATGGTGTTGGTGGTAGGTTTCTGAATGGAATCAAAAGTACGTATGACGATAGTGAAGCGTGTGTAGGAATAAATTATGTCAAAAGTGATTGGTTTAATATTAATAGCGGAGTGAAGCAGGGGTGTGTTATGTCTCTTTGGCTATTCAATTTGAATATGGATGGGGTTATGAAAGAATTAGAGATAAAGGTGGTAGGAAATGGTGTTAGAATGATGGAGAATGGTCGGAGGTGAGTGGAGGGTCCCCTACCTATCATATGCGGATGATTTGGTTTTGTGTGGTGAATCTGAAGAGAGTTTGAGAGGTTTGGTAGAGAGATTTGGCAGTGCGCTAGGGTCTTACATGAAAGTATGTTCTTACCTGTGTTAATGTATAGTAGTGAGACTATGGTCTGGAATAAGAGGTATAGATCTAAAGTTCAAAAGTGTTCAGATGGACAATCTTAGGGGCGTATTAGGTGTGAGAAAAATTTATAAAATGAGGAATGAACGTATTAGAGAGTTATATGGTGTGAAGAAAGGGGTAAATGAGAGAATAAATGAAAGTACGTAGACATGATTTAGTCATGTGGAAAGGATGAATGGTAGTCGGTTGGTTAAGCAGATGTATAGTAGTGAGTGTGTTGGGAATCGACCTGCTGGGAGACCGAAGAAAAATTTTATTGAGTCAGTAAAGGAATGCCTGGAGGAGAAATATGAGTTTGGCAGAGGCGAGAAAAAAAGGTGCATAATAGGAGTGAATAGCGGGGGTTTGTGAGGGGGGTATGGTTGTGGCCAACCTGGGCCAAGAAATGAACCCTACACTGACGATACGCCATAGTGAGGGTCCGTCGCGATCCCATGAAGCTCTAGGGTGGATTTCCTGACTGCGACAAGTTCAAAAGTAGTAGAAGAATATGACACAAGTCGAAAAGAAAGCCCAGCCTTACCACCCCCGCTATACATATTAGTGAGAACTCGTCGCAGTCAGAAAATCCACCCTAGAGCTTCAAGGGAAAGCGACGGACCCTCATTATGACATATCGTCAAGTGTAGGGTTCATCCCCTGGCTCAGGTAGGCCACAACCATACCCCCTCACAAAACTCCTCCATTCACTCCAATTATTCACCTTTATTCTCGCCTCTGCCAAACTCACCCCCTCTCTCCTTCAGACATTCGTTCACTGACTCAAACCACTTTTCTTCGGTCTCCCAGCCGGTTGATTCCCAACACAATCACCACTATACATCTGCTTAACCAACCGTCTGTCATTCACCCTTTCCATATGACCAAACCATCTCAACGTACTTTCATTTATTCTCTCATTTACCCCTTCTTCACACCACATAACTCTCTAATACGTTCATTCCTCATTTTATCACTTCTTTTCACACCTAACATGCCCCTAAGATTGTCCATCTGAACACGTTGAACTTTAGATCTATACCTCTTATTCCAGACCATAGTCTCACTACTATACATTAACACAGGTAACAACATACCCTCATGTAATACCCTAGCGCACTGAAGAAAGGCTGGGCTTTCCTTTCGACTTTTGTCATATTCTTCTACTGCTTTTCTTTTCCGATGCATGACACGCACTTTACCCCCAGGCTTGGGGAAAAGAGGTAGATAAAGAAAGAAAGAAAAGTATAGTTATTGATTTATTTGTTATTTTTAGAGTTATTATTATTTTTATTATTATTATTATTATTATTATTATTATTATTATTATTATTATTATTATTATTATTATTATTATTATTATTATTATTATTATTATTATTATTATTATTAATTATTTTCTTTATTATTATGTGATTGCTATGATGCGATATTTTTTTTCTACTCCACAGTTTTTTTTTTTTTTAAGCTTATTTTGCAAGTATTTCAAGACAGAAGTTAATTGACAATACAATTATAAAGGAAAAGATTTAAATATAAAAGGTTTTTGTTAAACTTTAGCTTTCAATTACAAAGGTATTAATTATTATGAGTAGATTTTAAATAACTAGATTGAAAGGAAAGTGGAAGTTGTAGAAACTTGTGGAAACAAAAGATAGAAAAGTAAAAGATTATATTGTGGAGAAAATTGATCGAAGTAAGAAGGAGTAGTATTGGAGAATTGTGTGGAGAAGTAAGAAGGAGTATTATTGGAGAATTGAGAATTGTGTGGAGAATTGCAAGGGAGTATTCTTGGAGAGCTGTGTGGATACTTGTAGGATAATAAAGGAGTATACTATTTTAGAACTGTTTGACTCAGATTCATTATATAGTCTATAGTATTAAGGTTAGTTATTTTAGGATTAAGGTTCATTGTAGATTTAAGTTCTTATATATTTTCGGATCGGTAGAGGTGTCGGTTTACCTTGTTGGGGTGAGAGGGGTCTGCGCTAACGGTTCACCTTGCCGTGGTGATTATTATTTAATAAATTTTGGTGGTTGCTTGTGTTTTGAGTTTTTTTTCTCTCCTGAGTTTTATTGTGTTTATTTATTATTGTTTGTTTTGTTCTTTGGTTTTCTTTTCAGAACCCACGACCATTGACGAGATAGTTGTTGGTAGCGTCAAACCCACGAAAACTGAAGGACCGATTGGTGAAGAACAACTTGCGTTTAGAAGTGGTAGAGGATAGGTGGATTGAGAAAATGAGGGAGAAGAATAATAAATTATTTATGTTTTATGGATATGCAGCAGGAGTATGATAGGATTAATAGGGAAGCGTTATGGCAAGTGTTAGTGACATATGGTGTTGGTGGTAGGCTTCTGAATGGAATCAAAAATATGTATGATGATAGTGAAGCGCGAGTAAGAATAAATGGAGTCGAAAGCGATTGGTTTAATATTAATAGCGGAGTGAGGCAGGAATGTGTTATGTATCCTTGGCTAATCAATTTGTATATGGATGGGGTTATGAAAGAATTAGAGGTGGGGTGGCAGGGGGTGGTGTTAGAATGATGGAGAATGGAAGAGAGTGGAGGGTGCCTACCTATTATAAGTGGATGATTTGGTTTTGTGTGGTGAATCTGAAGAGAGTTTGAAAGGATTGTAGGGTGTGTAAAAGGAGGAGTTTGAAAGTAAACGTAGATAAGAGTAAGGTTATGGTTATCAGCGAGGACAGTCCTCGGTGTGGTTTTGTTAGGTGGTGAGCAGCTGGAACAAGTGTCTGAGTTTAAATATTAAGTATATATGTTGGATGATAAGGGAACGGATGATGCAGAGTGTAATAGGAAAGTTGTGAATGGCAGGAAGGTGCCTGGTGCAATTAAAGCGTTCGTGGTTGGCTGTAAAGGGACTACGTCTTGAGTGCGCTAGGGTCTTTCATGAGGGTATGTTGTTACCGGTGTTAATTTATAGTAGTGAGACTATGGTCTGGAATAAGAGGTAAAGATCTAAAGTACAATGTGTTCAGATGGACAATCTTAGGGGTGTGTTAGGAGTGAGAAGAATTGATAAAATGAGGAATGAATGTATTAGAGAGTTGTGTGGTGTGAAGAAAGGGATAAATGAGAATAAATGAAAGCACGTTGAGATGGTTTCGCCATGTGGAAAGGATGGATCATAGTCGGTTGGTCAAGCGGTTGTGTAGTGGTGAGTGTGCTGGGAATCGACCGGCTGCGAGACCGAAGAAAATGAAGTCAGTAAAGGAATGCCTGGAGGAGAAAATGTGAGTTTGGAAGACTCGAGAAGGAAGGCGCATAATAGAGGTGAATGGCGGGGTTTTGTGAGGGGGTATGGTTGTGGCCCACCTGGGCCAAGGGATGAACCCCACATTGACGAGATGCCACAGTGAGGGTCCGTCGCAATCCCGTGAAGCTCTAGGATGGATTTTCTGGCTGCGACGAGTTCTCACAAAAAGGTATAAAGGGGGCGGTAAGGCTGGGCTTTCTTCGCTTGGCGTCATATCTTCTACTACATTTCTGTTTCCAGTGCATAGTACACTGCACCACCCCAATCTTAGGAAAAGGTGGGTGATGATAATAATAATAATAATAAGTAAGTAATAATAATAATAATAATAATAATAATATAATAATAATACAGTACCTTAAATAAAAGGTAGTCGTCGTCTTGAGATTCTGCATATATGTTGGTCAGCTTATAACATTTGTCTTCCTCGAAATCAATTCTGTACCCAAGCAAGTCACAAACGACGTCGCGTAATTCTTGAGGTTCCTGATCTTCCTTAAATGCTTCCAACATACGTTTATAAGATTTCACCTCCTCTTCTAACTCTGTAAAATGTATTTAATTACTCGCTAATAAATAGCAAGTATAAAAATGTACTACTATACTAATACGACTCTCCTTGTAAATATCATTTAGATAATTTTGGTCAAACTTCCAGAGTACACGAATTTTCACCTTTGTTTTTTTTTTTTAAAAAAAAGAATGATAACTCTGAAAAGAAAAGAACAATTTGAAGGCCTTAAAACTAGTCATAGAGCGGTCATTTGCCACACATTTGTCTTTTTACCGCCCAGACATATATTTACTTCCAAATTGATACGTAAACCAAGTTTGATCAATTAATCACCCTGTTACTCCAGATTGGAGACCTACCTTGGGGTTAAAAATGATAACCCAAATTTTTACCTGGCCCTTGACCTTTTCTGACCGCCAGGTTGTTTCCTGAGGGTGATTTTTTATACCTGCGCGCTTGACCTTTTTTTGGCCTTGACCTGACCGACCTTGACCTTTTTCTTCTCTTCAAGCCTTGTTTTTTGAGCGCAACCCTAATTTTTTCGAGAACCCCTAATTTTTGAGAACCCCTAATTTTGGACGGAACCCTAATTTTTTGGCAAACCCTGTAATTTTTTAGGCGCAACCCTGAATTTTTGGCACACAACTTCCCTAATATTTTAGCACCCTATTCGACAAAAGAAAGGCGTACTAAGCCGCACCAAACGGATTGCGTCGAGGAGAGCGCGCGCGTATTAAAATGAAAACGTAAGTAGATATACCCGCCGATGATTGTAACCCGCGCGCCTCAATATTTAATGTTGTTCGGACCCGTTGGGGCGCAAGTAGTATGTATGGTCCACAACACAGACAGTAATTTTTGATCATTCCTTTAAGCGGGCTTAGCCGCTTATCTTGATGCTCAAGTTACCTATGTAATTGACACAGATATAATCGAAAACAAACCCTCTTGGTACGTATCCGACTGCGGTCAATCATTTTGGCCCCAACACATAGTAAATTTTAGAGCTACCCTAATTAGCGTCTAACCATGGGTCATTTTTGGCCCACAGCTAGATCTTTGTTACCCCGCACTCAGTGGCGACCCACCCGTCACATTATTTCGTTCCTAACACTTGTAAACGAACAAGATGTAAGGACCTACCCTAACGTAGATTGAACACCTACACAACCGTGCGGCAGTGCCACACACACACACACACACACCACACACACACACACACAACCACCACACACACTAAAATACACTTATCACACATTTCACGTCATGACACTTGACATTTTATCCCAAATAATGACACTATACATTATACCACCTATATAACACACCGTACAACACACACGACCCAACCCTATTGCGTCTGTCCAATAGGGTCAAATTTTGACCCACTGGTACATTTGGAGCTTCCTTAACGAGGCTTATAGCCCTATCTTTTTGAACGCTCTTTACACATGCCTGTTTGACCCATGATTATCTCGATTCCTTAACCCTTGCCACGTATACCATGGGTCAATTTTGACCCACGCTAACTTGCATGGCTTTGATGGTTCTCCAGATCACCGATACAGCACCAGTTACCTCAAGGCGGATTGTCTCATATTACGGGCGTTCTATGGTATCTAGATCGCCGACCCAACGAAAGCTGCCAGAGTGAGATGCCGGTGAGTGCCAAGTGAGTGCCACATGAGTGCCAATCAGAGCTGCCAAGTTGAAGTGCCACATAGTGCAACGTGAGTGCCACATAGTGCCAATGTGCACGCTGCCACCTATAGTGCCCAACTCGATGCACAATCAGTAGCCCACTTTTTTTCAAGCCCTTTCTAGCCTCCCCCTGAGCTTAGAATAGCCCTAATATTCGGTGGCATTCTACCCCTACGGTCAACAGCGTCGCATCACGGCATTCGACACTGGTGTATATTCCACCATAGTTCGCTAGAATGCTTCCCATCACTACAGAGTTCAGTATCTTGTACTAACCACTCGTATACCACACGATCTGCAATATATATCTAAAGAGTCTCACAGTTGAGGACAGTCGATCGCACAACGTTATCCGAGTCGCGTCGCTGGAGGAAACGCCTGCTGCGCTACGCGGAGACCGTGCGCCAGCGCCAGGCCGCAAAACATTACCGCGGCTAAGCCGCGCCGCACGTGCCCCAAATGCGGCAGGCGCAATATTTCCGCGTAACGATCGGCCGCGTGCCTTCCGCAGGACCAGCAAGACACCATTCCCGCGGTGAACGAAAAATCATGATCTCAATGTAAACTATTCAAAGAATGGTCTCGCTTTTCCCAAATGATACTCAACGGCAGCTCATTCATTTTTCACTACATAAGTTGCCTCAACCGAGCACTCTTTAATTAAAAACATATCACCTTTACAACCTCTAAAGCCAGTCACAAGCAGTAAAACAATATACGACGTGTATTCACCCTAACACCTAGGGGATTAGTAAGCCCCCTTGGTTTACTGCTTTACTGCTTGCAATGGTAGTCGGCATGCCCTTTACTGCTTTAACTTTCTTACTGCTTTAACTTTCTGCGCTTTACTGTTTTAACTTTCTGTACATCTCACAGTACCTTAAAAGCAGTAAAGCAGTCAAAAACAATTAGAGGCTGCTCTACCCTCAACACCTGATACGGTGGATTAAGATATTGCCTTTCATTGTTCTTACTGCTCTTACTGCTTTAACTCACTGCTTTACTTGCTTAACTCTCTGCTTTACTGCTTTAACCTTTCATGCTTTACTGCTTGTAAACTCCATGTTTTTACTGCCTTTAAACTTTCTGCTTTACTGCTTTAAACTCTCTGCTTATTACTGCCTTTACACAATTTCTGCTTTGACTGACAACTTTAACTCACTGCTTTACTGCTTTAACTCTCTTCTTTTACTGCTTTAACTCTCTGCTTTTACTGCTTTAAACTCATATATATTAACATTATGTTTTTTATTATAGTTTTTGATTTTATTTACTTTTTATTTATTTCTTATTTTTATTTTTTTTAATACTTTTTTATTTAACTTTGTAATGTAAGAATAAAAACACACAGAGTTTCGGTTATATAAACATTTATTTTAATAAAATTGCACGAAATTTATTATTAAAAACATACATATTTTACTGATTTACAAGGCTTTAATGATTAGCTCATTATTCATTATCTAACTTGACAGTATGGATGCTGGAACGAATTGTACGTTTCCGAAAGTCCCGAGCTACAATGTCTTACGTAGCGCCGGCCAAACTAGGGTTGTGGTAAATAACCTTTCTGAACTTATTAAAGTATTTTTAAAGGACATATGCGAAGGATATTGAACAAACCCCTGTAAAAAATAAATAATTGTGTTATACAATGTTTACCAAGGAAAAATATTAAACGAAATCATAAAGAGTGTGATTCCAATATTCATGCGAAGGCATATTGATTAACGACGTATATTAGATCGACTGGAACAAATATACAAAGGCCACAAAAATTATACGTCGTATTAGATAGATTAATGCACAAAATTGAATTGTGAAACATAGCAGAAGCGTTCACCAGTTTTGATTCTCCGACCATCTAAATATCTCTGTGTTTATTTCACTAACGCAGCAATTTTTGCCTTAAAAATAATTTAGAAGTGTTTCTGGTATAAAAACACACACAGTATAGTTACGTTGTTTGGACAGGAGAGAGAACATTGAGTTACAAGTGTAAATGTAGACATTGGGCAACTCAGAATGTTTCCTCTTCAAAAGGAAACGAGTTCTACGTAAAAGTAATATTAAAGCAGGTTACTTTCGATCCCCCACGGCTTATTTGACTCGGTTGTGAACATGCACCCAAAAAACACGCACAGAGCTGCTGGCACTCCGACTAACCAACATTACTACCCTAACGAGATCAGAAACTGAATAGGTTATTAACCAATATACCTCTGCAATAATGAGTGCCTAGATTCGCAACAGCATTTACCTCTTTACTATAAAAAACAATTAAAAAGTTGAAAAGAAACCATCTGAAAAACTTAAACTGAATAAGTTGGAGGATAGAGTAATTCATCCAAGTGTGGTAGTAGAAGTCCTAGCGTTTAATTCTTAAAAAGGAAATGTCTTAAACCAGACCGCTCAGAAGGTAAAGCTTACTCGCAAGACATATAGAGAACATCAATTAAAAAAAACTCTCCTAGTATCACGATTAAAAAATTTTGAAAAATAAAAAGAGGAGTTACTACAGAGAGGAGGAAGATATCTGACCAATATACTCTCTCCTGTTAATAAGCTCCCACTGATAAGCTAAAGTGCAGTTCATCCCCATATAAGATGAAGAAGGTTTGCGTGTACTATCCAATATGAATGGAGTATAGGAGAAAATGAAGATATAAAAATACAGCATCTGCAATTACAGAATTCAGTTCCTCAGTTTCATCACTCGCAACCTCAATAAATGGGCAGTATTAATTGACCGCACACTGCGCCAAAATCCCACAAATCGCGAAGTATTCATCATCACAACCCCACTACACGCCAGATATAATACAGCCAATGCACTTGACCATAACTACAACCTCTTAATACACATCAGCCAAGCAACAGTTGCACCACCAGAATCCTGATATAAATTAGTCTGAACGACTCATTATTTTTCCAGCAGCCTCTACCTCCTAAGACTTAGTATGATTCCTTAAAGAATTAGAACAGAAGACCAAATATATGAGCAAAGAAAGTCTGCATAGAGGAATATTAGAATTGCAGACAATTAACATCCATGAGAAACGCCATCTTATATCAGGCTGCCATACAAAAATTGGATAGATCTTAGAGACTTGCACCTACATCCGTCCCTACGTATCCCCGATATCCGATGATGCGAATATACCTAATGAAGTAAAACTTGACAGTTTGACAAAAGCAAGATAAATTTAAAACATATGCCTAGAGGAGAGCTTACCTCGAATACGCAGTGCGTAAATCAGGGGAATAGCTTGATAAATATATTTTAAGAAGGACCAATTAGACTATGAATGAAAGCAGGGGAGAATTTCGTAATTGATGGATGAAATAAGTTAGAAGGGATCAACATATTGGTGCGATTTGATAGCTGCATCTTCTCACGTAAAACTGGAACGAAAGCCCTGCTCAAAAGGAGTGGAATGCATATCAAAACAAGAACTTCAGACTATTAAGTTTTCCCCAAGAAGTTTAATTCTTAAATACAACGCGGATTAGCAGACTTTGGATAATATCCCGCAGTTACCACCAAGACCTGATTCAGTCCCTCACGGCACTTCTACGCTTCAGTAAAATTTAAACGTCGTTACCAAGAGGGCCGCTAAAGAAAAACACCTGATATAGGAATAGGTCTAGTTGGAATTCAAATCAGCTTAATGATATGTATTATCATATATATTTAGCTGTGTAATGTTTGTGTATAAATAAAATGTTTATTTTTAAATCCTTTTTCTCTTTCTTTTTCCCTTGTGACCTTGTGAGTCACATTTTCTGTTGACAAATATACTATAATATAATATATATATAAATAAACTACTAATATATATATTAATAATATATAATATACGCTTACACGTGATGTCAGTCAACAACGCAGATGGAGGCAAAGGGAAGGGTTAAGTATAAGAAGTAAAGTATCGATCTACGACTCAACCTTTTATGTGAAACGAAAAAGCCACAAGGCGGTTTCCAATATGCGTTTGCTTTAAGGTATCCTATTATTGATAAAAAAAGAGGTTAAAAAAGACCATATTTGGATGGGTGAAGACGGCATATTCTTCTTAACATAAGCCTCGTAAGAACCAAAAATTTCCTAAACCCGGAACCATACCGACACCTCCCAGGTCCGATACAGTGTGTGGCCCAATTATATTTAAACTGAGATGATTAGAATATAGAAATTCTATAATACAACGGTATGTTACAATATATACATTTCTTTACGAACTTGTCCCCTGTTATATCCATACCTTGAATGGTTTCGCGAGCGCCAATAAAAAGATAAAAAGATCAGTCTACAGTTGCCGATGCCTGCTACTTGGAAAATTATAAGAAGGACGAGACGGAGAACAACCTAAAATCGATTATTTGGACAGAATTCAGGAATGGCAATTTCAAGCGGCGAGAAGTTTCAGAGAGATGAAGCTCTGGGAGTATTGGAATATTAAGCATAGTTACAGAATACCACATTTTCCGGTAAACAAAGCACAATTAGTGAAACGAGTTCCAACTTTTACTATTAGAAGAAACGCATGCATTTAGCATATTTTTTTACTAAAATGAAAATACCTGTTTAAATTATTATTGATAGTTACTGGCGACGACATCTCGCTTATTGCTTTATTAAACGGTCACCTTACCATATAGAACTATAAAGTCAAACCTCCTTAATAGAAAGATTGTCAAAAACTTAGAGAGACCGTATAGGGCACATTAATGGGTGAAAAATAAAGCAAAATAAAAGATAATTCAGGGAAATAAAGCAAGTAAAACGACTTATGGAAGAGTTTCCTCGAACAAACGAAAGGTTTTAGAACAGGATATGAATCGCCCGGTTTGGCACTACGGGAAGTTTTAAAGTCCACAAATATCCACAACCATTCAGTCGTGATAGTGTATAAGAGATTATGGTCCATAATTCGGCAGATTTTGGAAATTGCCGTAGAAAAGAAATAAAAGGAGCGCGTTCTATAAAACAGGAATAAAAAAGTAAGTTCACATCTGTCACACAGAATATGTAAAATTGAAAAAACTATTAGGCCTTACGAGAGGTAAAGCGAAAAAAAAACAGATAGCTTGTTGAATGGAGGGGCAGTATCCTGCCAAGCTTTAATAACTTAAGTATAAAAGCAAGTGGAACGTTAAAGAATTCATCTAACAGATTAGTCATTAACTGGGGTGTTAAGAATCACTTTATTAACTCTGCCTTCTTACAGAGCCTCCTATGGATTTACATCCACTCGATAATAAACTTCTCGGACTTCACAAAACTGCTGCTACATGAATCCCTATACAACTTGGCAAAGAGGAGGCATTACCGACAGTAAGGATTATGTGAAATGCATATTTTACAATACGGACCTCACGAAAATTTGCCTCACAAATTCTATTCTGCGATGACTGCAATGGTCACAGAAAGTGTAGAATGTGGTTGGCAAACTAGCATATTATCAAGTGGGAAGCAAATTATCAAACAATATGCAACATTTCTGCCAACAAAGATGCACATAGTAAAAATATATATTAGTAAATGACTCAATTCCATTGCCATAGATCTTGCTTCTTGCGCACGCGCGTCTTATTTCTTAAATCCGGTTCCTGCTCATTTTAAGTCCATCAATTACAAGTCTCTTTTAGAATGAAGTAACTTATGGTAAGACGCGTATGGTATACGAAAACTGAAATGACCCGCTACTAATGAAGCATAACCAGTAATAATATCTTTAAGGTCAAACGACGTAGAATCGTAAACAGCCTACGAGACGCGGACATAGTATTTCCTTCGATGAACGATGCGACCGATGGCAACGCAAAACGGATATTCCGAAGACGTCGCATGCTGAAGTGGATATACTTCATATTGCATATAACCCCTACTGATTGTGAGAGGATCAGTCTATACTACATTCTGTGCGAGGAATACCCGCATGACCTCAGCCATGAACAAAAAGCACATGAAGCAGATCGAGTACGCATTATACACTGTACCCCATCTCGCAGAGCATGCTCCAATCAATCCACGGTATGACCGACTTCATGTTAACCTAGTAGCAAATAATAATTGACTCATCCAATATGTACGGGTCAATTGCTAAAAAGCTGTCCCTTTATTAAGAGTAGATATTTATCCCAAAGAGCAGAAAGTGCGTCATAACAATTTCCCTTAATGTTCATTATCTACCATCTGCACACTAGCATCAAATTTTGACTCTGTACGAGTGCATATAAAAGATGACTAGAGGAAACTCCTTTTCCCGTTACACACGGTGCACACTGTTCATGCAAAAGCTTCCATATTAAGAGAACCAGAAACCGAATGCCGGGTAATGTACAGCATGAATGGTAACTAGTTAAGAGGTGTAGTCAGATAGTATTTTTCATTCCGTATAACACACGTCTCCGCAGTCGTTAAAGATAGTATAAAGAAAGTATTACTCCTGTAATAATGTGACGAACAGAAACGGGTTATTTCCAGAGGGAACGAAAAATCAGAGGGCGGTATGCGCTTTTCGGCTGGATTTTTTTGCCCACGCTCATGGAGACAGCGCTGCACCAAGGCCTGGCCTCTACTCAGGAAAGGCGGGAGAACCAAGTCCACTCATACGGTAAAAAAAAGCTTATGAAGAACAGGTTCTCGCATCACTATTCAAGATACTGTTCGCTGCCAGGAAATAGATCCTACGTACAGCAGTTAAAAAAGACGATAGTGATGCTTTCAGATCGAAGCTGTTGGCATGACGACTTTAAGAATCGTAAAATAACCGACCTCGTTAAAGATGTCAGCGCACCAGGTCGACGACTGGGACAACAAAGAAGATTGTCGCCATAAAGCAGACACAACAACGCGCTAACGCGGAAAAAAACCTACTTAAACGAAAAAATGTACTTGATGTAGTTTCCGCTACTTTTATATCTCCACTAACTGATAACTTTTTATACGAGGTGTGTATTACTCTATATAAGTAAATTGTTTTCAGTTGAAAATGTTCCATTATACGACCAGAGCTCGCACGGATGCAAGATGCTAGTTTCCGTTTCATCCTTCTAGTCCTGATTGTTGTAAGATAGAATTGGATCTCTTCTCCATGAACCCTCACCAGAATTAGCGTTTAGCGATGTCCCACCTTCTATCAGTACCTTAATCCTTTCGCACTTCCAACCTTACCAATACAGCATGCTTCCTCTAGGCACTTTCAATCGATTCCAGGCACTTACTACTGCATCAGGCTACCTTAGATGCCCTCTAATGGGTTTTATATGTCAAAAACGAAGATTGACCAAAACCGCGTCGATGGCCGTACTACGATTCTTCCTACGGGTTTCGATAGACCACCCGTATCAGGATATATCACAGGCAATCTAAATTTCCTGTGTATCACCATGCTCTTCACCCAGGCGTTGGAAGCTTTCTCATCTTAACGGAACCTTACATTAGGACCTTGACATCAGCTGCTAATCTATCCTCATATACGGGAGCAATATACTACTAACATGCTTGTTAAATGTATATCAGACCGATTGCCTTAACAGCACTCTCACCTCAAATACATGTTAGGTTTTTACAGATTTCAAAGAGTGCAAGGCATGCAACATATAGATATAAGCCCAGCTATAAGTTCCATAACATAATAACTTATGAATTTTTACGGAACCGATCTAAAAATAGGCCTAGCATATCCTTTCTCTCAAGAAACAGACTCACTTCTACCATCCTGCTACGATACCTCAGCCAACACGTCATTTTACTCACGCATCAAAATTCCAAAAATTTCGCTCTTAAAATAAACAAGTAAAACCTGACCTGACTATCTGCCTGATGTCCCTGAACCTGGCCTTTCACAAACTCGCGTAGACGGCTTATCTCTATGTCAGAAAAGTGCAACATTATCACCACAAGCAGACCTTTGGAAATTTGATCAACATTCGCTTCTCTGACATAACTACAGCAAAGTACCCTAACTTAAGAGAGTTGAAACCAACATATTTAATTTCACTC
>JABUQX010024580.1:27500-32392 GCA_015478945.1 Trachelipus rathkii | reverse complement strand
AGAGAGGAGATTATTATATTGTTGATATATAAGTATTTTGTTTTTATATTTTATATTTTATTTTATATAGTAATATTTATATATTTATGGTAAGTTAATATATATGATTATATATATGTATTGTATATATATTATTATTATATATTATTATATTTATATTAGTGAAGTGTGATGTACTATTGGTATATTACTAGTAGTATTTATATATATATATATAGGTAAGTATAGTAATATTTGTAGTATATATATATTTTATTACTATATGAGTATATTAGTTAATATAGATAATAGATATATAGTATTATATTAATACGTTGATCCATACTTAATAAGGGCATGAAAAATATGGATGGTTGTGAACAGTAATTATGCAACGGTGTAGAGCTTAACGCAGCAAAGACGCATGCGGCATCAGCAATAATGTTTTGCTTGTGTAACATACATTAAGTAAGTCGATAGCATGTTTTACTTCTGGTTCCAGTATTCATTATTTCAGAATGTGACTAATGCTTGTATTATTATTATTATTATTTATTATTATTAATTTATTATTATTATTATTATTATTATTATTATTATTATTATTATTATTATTTTATTATTATTATTATTATGATTATTTATAGTTATTTATTATTATTTACGTACATATGTTCATGAAAAATGGTGTGCCATAACAGGATTTGTAGAGCTATAAGCTGGGTGTTAAAGCTGAGTAAAGCAGTGAAATATAGGGGATCGGAGAGGGTTGTGGTGGATCCATGCACGGTGCTATTTGCGCAATGCTTTAAGTCGCTTATGGTTCAGTAAATCATGTTTTTACTGAAAGTGTTCTTCCGTGCAAAGCACGAAAAAAATGAAAGATCTTTTTAATGATCTCAACCTGAAAAAATCTAGCTATGTTAGAAAATTATAAGTTAGAAACATTGGTCATGGTTAGATTCGCTAGAGAATTTTGTTAATGTCAACGGTTATTCACAGTCCATAATGGTATTCGTACAATAATGTCTGTAAAGAATATAAGAAGAATGCGTATTAATTTTAAAGTTGGTTAAACGGTGCTAAAATATGTTGGCACCCGTGAAAGGAGGTTTTCACTATCAAAATTTAGTGGGGTTCAACAAAGAATTCGTGCTCACCGTACCTGAAAAACCTAAATACTAGAAGACAAAGTTATTCACTAACGAACTTAGAGAGAAACTATATATAAGTATATATATATATATATATATATATATATATATATATATAGTATATAATATATATATTATATATATTAATATATATTATTATATATAGCGGATATAAATATATATATATGACTATATAACCCTCATATTCAAGTTCTATGACCTTATAAAACATATACATTGATACCAATATAAGGGCTAAACGTATATTTTATTAATTCAGACCACATTGACTCCAGCACCGGTGCCCTGTAACGACTTCCTCCCTTTTTGGCTCAAACTCCTTTCTCTAACTCCTACATCCTATATGCAATCTCCAAATTTCATTCTTCTACGGTCATTTCCTATTTTTAGGGGCTAGCACCCCGCCTTCATGGGATGCTCGGCTAACGTAACCTCATCTACGACGAGGTTACGTTATCACCTGACTGGCCTACCAAATTTTAGGACGGTACGAATAACCCTAGAGTATTAAAAAGAAGAGATAGTAAAAGTGTGGTTTTATAAGACTTGCTCTAGCCTTCTAAAACTCAAATATCGGATAACCTGTTATCAAAAGTTGCTGGTCGCTACTTAGAAAGCCATAACTTGGTACATCAAACGTAAAAATCTAAACGATTGTTAAAGAAAACCATGTCATGTCGGCAATTCAAACTGGATTGTTTTGCTCCAAAAAACAACCATCATCGATCTCAAAAAACACGATTGGGGTTTGGCTTGCCGTGACGCGGTCAAGGAACGCATTAATTTTGTTGGGTGGCACAATCTGACAGTAAGAAAATCAAAATCGGGTTTTAGAGAAAAACCAATGTTGTCATTTGTGTGCGACTTCTGACCTTGGATTAGTTTGCCCCCTAAGCCTATACATTCGAGCCTGTCAAAATTATACTTTCTCCCGAAACTCAGGAACGCGTAATGTTACCATAAGTAAGGTATATTAATATATTATGTATTGTATGTATTACGTATATGATGTATTAGTGATTTTATATATTATATAGTGATATTTAGTGTAGTTGTAGTATATATTACGGCGGTAGTGGCGTTCAGATACTAGGTCCTTGTTAGGTTAGTGATATAGGTTTGTACTTGTATTCTGGATGTTGGAGTAATAGTTGTATTAGTATATAGTATAAGTTATATAGTAGTATAGCCATTAGTATAATAGTACGGCTAGGTAGGTCGTATTTTGTGAGACATGCTATATGGTATAATTGTTTACGTATACGCGTGCGGTAGTATAATGATTAGGTAATTATTTAGTTTTAGGTATACTAGGGATACTAGGTCGGCGTGGTTATGATAATTAGTATGAGTAGTCTATAGTTAGCGATAGATGGTCATCGTTATAGGTATCTATAAGTTGGAGTGCTAGTGGTATACTTATAATATATATATTCGGTTCGCTTATATATATATGTGACTAGTGATAATAGTTAATGATATGCTAATATAAGTCGTGTGACTTCCACGAGCGTTCTATATGCGTGTATATTATAGTATAATGTAGTATTATATTATAATTATAGTTATAAATAGGTGCTATTAGTATACGCTATAGGTATATGTGTAATGATAGGTTTATATAGTATTACTATAGGCTATAGGTAGCGTTAGGTTGTATTAATATATAGTTAGTAGCTAATATTGATATATTATGAATAATGTTTAGTATATCTATGTTATGAGTTTTTAGATATATTCGTATATAGTAGGGGGTGCTATAGTATTATATGATTTATAAATATTATATATAGATAGGTGGGAGGTTAAGATATATATAGTATATATATCGACGCGCGTCATAGTATTTATATTGAGTATATGTTAATTATTTATAACTGATATATATAGTAGGTATATCTAGTTATGTTGTATGTAGTATTATGAGTGTGTTGGTGTGTGTATGTACGTGCTGTAGTATTGCGTGCGTGTGGTTGAATACCCGCTGTCGCGGGAGGTGGTATTCATATTGATATTTGAAGTATTGCGCATACTTGAGGGAGATGGGAAAAGAACGATGGGAGGTACTGCGAGTGTCATCACGCCTTGATATTAAGGATACGCAAGAATGAGTTCATTAATCGATTGGCCCGGTATCTATATACGACCACACACGACACAAGGATCACACATAATAGGTACTATATGTAGTTATATTATAGGTTTATGATATATACGCTACGGTATATATAGTAGTATATTTGTAATATGTAGTAATATTAGGTAGATCCTATGATAGTTGCTACTATTATATTTATATGATTATAATTATTTTATAGTAATATGAACGCAGTCAGGGATCAATCAACTCCTTTGGCTTTTAAACAAAATTAAATCAAGATAACATATATGCCACGGGTAGCACAGGCGGATTAAAAATTAAAATGTCTAAAGCCTAAGGGTGGCGAGATTGTTCGATTTCCCGAGCGAACGATTGAACAAGTAGGGTAGTAGAAATTATTTTGGAATCGATTTTTTTTTAAAAATGATATCACACATTGAAATATTTTAGATGGGGCGCTGGTCTTGGCATTGCGATGCGACCGTGCGTGTAGTACCACCCCGAGCGTGCGCACCAGGGCCGGCGAGGTGTACGCGCGAAGCAGCGGATCACAGGCGGTTGGTCGGGCGTGTGGGGAAGGAGGCCAGACCCCGGAACAATTAAGTACGTGTACTTAAGCGGTGACGGGTGGTTAAGTAAGCTTGAGTGATGACGTCATAAACACACGCATGAACGGTGTATGAGCACTCATGAACGTAGCTGAGTGATGACGTCATACGAATAGCATAAACAAAGCATAAACACTTGTGATGACGTCATATGAATAAGCATAAACAACAAAGCATAAAACTTGTGATGACGTCGCAATAGAATAGCTACTTTCATGAAAGTAGCTTTTCACCTAATTTCATGTACGTGGCTACGCCACGTACATGGAGTTAGGTCTAAATACATCCAGGAAAGTAATATATATAGACGTCATGCCTGGAAGAAAGGGGGTAGGGATGATAACAAAGGGGGTGTAGGGGGAAAACGATCATGAAAGTACATGAGCTTATGGTTAGGCATAAATACACTCACCCACATACATGGCTAATGTACATGTATTGGGGTAGTACCCTAGCGTACTACCCCAGGACAAAACGCCATACATGAAAAGTACCCAGGAAGGTAGCTCACTCAGGGTAGGTGCTGGAAAACACCTCAGGAAAGACACTGAGTGTCCTGGAACATCATTCCAGCTTGGCTTTACTTTCGTGATCATTACTACTACTTATTATTATTATTATAATTATTATTATTATTATATTATTATTAGTTAATTATTTATTATTATTTTATTATTATTATTATTATTATTAATTTATTTATTTATTCATTATTATCATTATTATTATTAATGACCAATAATATTATGATGGAAAAATTTTATTAGTAAAAAAAAAGTCAAAACTTGGTGTAATATACTATAAAAGTTAATAAAATAATGGTACCTAACCTAACAGATTTATAATTATATAACACCAAAGTCCCCCAAAAATCTAAGAAATATAACAAATAAATAAGGTTAATATTTCTGATTTTTATGAAAAAGAATCAATTCGTATTTATACTTACAAATGATGAATATTACTGTACAAATGATTCAACCAAAAGGATGTTGGTTAAAATGCCAAAAGCTTCATAAAAGACTCAAG
>JABUQX010024580.1:17500-20000 GCA_015478945.1 Trachelipus rathkii | reverse complement strand
TTTTGATATTCTTCGATCAATGATAGAGTGTCTTTTGACGCCTCTGAACAAAGACTCTTCATCGCTGCTGAGGCCAAAAGAACGTTCAATGGATTTCATCAGCGATGATCGCTAACAAGAATGATAATTGCGTGTCTGTTTGTGTGATCTTCTTTTGCTTTTTATTGGCTTGTGATATTTCTGCCTTTAGCAGCATTTCATCACACATAGGCATTCTAAATGATTTTAACCGCTTTGTAAAACACGTGGTTCAAGAAATTATGTTTTGTATCTAGGATTTAGAAAAGTTGCTATTGTACATGCGTCATCGTTTTGCAGGAGTTTGAAATCTATTATCTATCTTCCAGCATGAGTGCTTCTGTCATCTTTGAAAGTCCCTTGATTTTAATATATATATATATATATATATAAAAGGTATGCCCAAACGTTATATATATAATATATATATATATATATATATTATATTATATATATATATATATATACTATATTATATATAATATATATCTATCTATCTAATATATATTAATATATATATATATTTATATATATATATATATAATATATATATATATATATATTTTATATATATATATATATAGTTATATATATAATAATATATATATATATATATATTATGTATATATATATATATATATTATATATATAAGGGTAGTGGCGCACGACGTTTCTTCTCATAATTCATAGATGAATACTACCGCTATCCTCAAAAATTACTGGCGGTGCGGTTGCGGATGGCGGATAGTGAAAAATGATGTGGATATCCGCATATGCGGATGCATACTATATATAGCTGATCTAATATAATATAATAATATAATATATATATATATATATTATATATATATATATATATATATAATTATAGTATATATATATATATATATATATATATATATATATATATATATATATATAGATATAGTTATTTATAGGTTAACGGTTAGAAGCCCTTTACATGAATGTAAAACTATTTCTTCGTATTACATTTCGGTTAACCAAAATCTTTTCCCCAGATGAGAGATTTTTGCTTAGTCTTAAAATAAAAAAAAAAAAAAAAAAAAAAAAAATTTTTTTTTTTTTTATTATATTTTTTTTTTTTCAAATTTTTTTAACAAACATTTTTTTCTCATATAAATTGATAAAGATATGATTTAAAAGGTTACAGTAAAATATCTGAATTATTGGAAAAGAAATCTAATTAAAATATTATACATATTATTTGGAAAAACGGGAATTTCCAACTGTGAAAATTTTCCCCTCAATTTCGTCTTAACTCATAAGAAAAATTATAGTCAGTTGGCAAAAATCGATTTACACGTTCCAAAAGTTTAAAGTTAAGATTGAACAGCTGGGGCTTGGTATGTGGAAATTTGTGAATGGTTGTTATGGTTATCTGTTACCTGGGCATACCGTGTGTTGTTAGTTCTTAATTTCGAGTGGTGTGATAAAAAAAAAAAAAAAAAAAAAAAAAAAAAAAAAAAAAAAAAAAAAAAAAAAAAAAAAAATCAATCCCATCTTCTCCAAGAAAAAAAAACCGTTAATAATGCCGTCTTCGTCAATGTGCTGACTCTTGGAAATCCTCTCTCCCTCACCAGACTCGTCGTGCAATTTATATTCTTTCTGAACTCGATTCTTGTACTCACGTTTTGGTTCGTTGCGATTCTCATCACGGTCTTCTTCAAGCCCGATATGACGGTCCTTTCCGCTTGCTTCAACGACGTCGCAAGTTTTTTCTCCCTTCAGAAAGGTTCCAAGGTTAAAAATGTATCAATTAATAGGATCAAGCCCGCCTTTTGTATTCTAATCCCGACAGTACAGTTGATATTGTCTCGCTGCCCTCTGCTCATCCTTCCCGCTCCTCCTTTCGTTTAATAAGACATCCACATCACCACTCTTCTGGTTTCTTCTTCCTCCACTCCTTCGCAACCTACCATTCCTCCTGCGGGCGTTTTCCGCCAGTTCCGTGCTCCGCTACTCGTTCTGTCCCGCCTACCCTCCTCCTCTGTTGGTGGGAGGGGTATCGCTCGGCCCGTTAGTAGGTCGCTTTTCGTCGCTCGGGGCGTTTGATGTGCGGGACTGGAAGCTGTTCCCGTTCGAAGGTCGAACATCTCCCGTCCTGTTGTGTTCGTGTTTACTCCCGTAACCACGTGCCGTTCCTAGTCAGGGGGGGGGGGGGTGTTAAATTGTTGGCGCCTGCATGGCTGCACTGAGGCCTTGTTTTAACATTTAGCGCTATTTCCTTCAGAAACGCTTTTTTGTTGTTGCAAAAGAAGCACAAATCTTTGCATAAAGTCTGAGATTGTCAAAGCCGTTTTCCGTCAACTGCGGACATAGTATTTATAACGGAAAATGACGAAAGTTGACTCACTCGTTCGTTCAACGCCGTACATCTCGGATGTGCTCTTCCGCTCCTCAGCTCAAGTGAATTCTCTACTACAGTGAATTTTCTATTCAAGTAAAGTTTTTATTCTTTTTA
>JABUQX010024580.1:5000-7500 GCA_015478945.1 Trachelipus rathkii | reverse complement strand
GACAATTTTTTTTATCATAAGGGCAAATATGGCATATCTCAACGTTTTGTCGAACTTTTTTTTGAATTCGATCAAAATTCAGCATATCTATGTAACATGAAAGGTCATATATATATATATATATATATATATATATATATATATATATTTTTTGTACTATATTAAAAGAAAGATCTTATGACGGAGAAATATACATATATACTCATTCTATATATATATAATATATATAGTATATATATATTATATAACACTAATTATATATATATATTATTATAGTATATATATATATATATATATATATTACAATCTCAGTTCGAATGCTATATATATATATATAGTAAGATATTAGAAAAATAAGAAGAGTAAGATCTGTACTGTAACTATCGGGTGTAAGCTTCGCGAGTTTTTTCGCGGTGTCAAATATGACTCACGTTTTGCGAGATTGTGGAGTCTACGCGATTAAACCTCTTTCACTCGCTCTTTCTATAACATACGGTATATATATATATATACTATATAATAGTATATATATAATTATATATATATATATATTATAATATATATATATATATATAATAGGTATATATATATATATATAATATATATATTTTTATTATTAATAATATATATTATATATATATTATATATATAATATTATTTATACATATATATATATATATATATATTATACAATATATATATATATATATTATGGCATAGGTTAGGTTAGTTACGCAAGTTAACCTAACCTTTAAAACTATTGAATATAACATAATTAATATTATTTTATATAATATATATATATATATATATATATACTATATATATATAAACAAATATATATATATATCATAATAATAATAACTATATATATATATATATATATATATATAGTAATATATTCTTGACCTATATACTAATTATATATATAAAAATATATATATTTATATAATATTATATATATATATATATTATATATTATAATATATTTATATATATATATATATATATATATATATATTATAAATATATATAATATATATATATATATATATATATATATAATATATATAGAGAGAGAGAGAGACGAGATGAGAGAAGAGAGAGTCAATCTCGTACAACTCCACGTTCTACAACTGCAAACGTGAGTCACAAATTTGACCAATTCGCGAAAATAAAACCGCAAAACTTTCAGCCCACCGAAATAGTTACAGTACCATAATAACAAATATGCCACTTTATATTATATACCTATATACTATTATATATATAATATAATATATATAATATATATATTATATATATATATATTATATATCACCTAAATATTATATATATATATATATATCATGTATACAGTGTAAATTTACGGATAAACCTAGTTCAAAATGAGCTTCTCGTGAACGTGACACTAGCAGAAAATATGAATCTGGAAGTTCAAAAAGGAAGAAGGCGGATAAAAAGAAAGAACTAGAGGAGAAACTCCGTGGCTCTATAACGAAATATATTAAGTTAGATAAGACTGTGGAAAATCAAGAAAAGATGAGTGTCAGAGATGTAGCTGAAGTAGCAGGCCCTAGTAGCCAGGGTGGCACAAGAGACAAAGGTGCCAACTTGTCGTCACCACCGACACCTCCATCACCATCATCTTTACCGTCACCGGTGCCTCCTTTCGAAGAGGATCTTGATGCTAACATTAGCAAAAACGCATCAGCAATAAATTTAGTGGATCCTTACTTATGGCCAAAACAGATAAGTGACCAGGAACTGTGTAAAATAGTTAAGAACGGTCCTGTGAGAATCAGCAACAGTAATTTTCCAAAGAATGATAGTGGACGTCATTTTAGTAATGTTCATTACAGTAGAACATTAGTAAATGGGGAACAACAAGAAAGGCGATGGTTAATTTATTCGGAATCAAAAGACTGTGTTTTCTGTTTTGCATGCCGTTTATTTTCTTTTGAATCCATTAGTGCTCTCGGTTCAAGTGAAGGAATAAATGACTGGAAACATTTGAGTCGAGCACTGAAATCTCATGAAACCAGCAAGGCCCACAAAGACTGCATGCTTAAATGGTTAAATCTAGAAAAAGGATTGGATTGTGGAAAAACTATTGATTCATCTTCTCAAATTCAGATTAGAGCTGAGCAGCAGCGCTGGAAAGATATTTTAGAGAGGATGCTAGCTGTCGTGCAGTTTTTGGCTTCCCACAATTTGTCTTTTAGAGGACACAAGGAAAATATAGCCTCAAAATCATGTGGTAATTTTGCAGATTTGGTTAAACATTTTGCAATTATGGGATGAGAAAACCGGGTGCTTTAAAAACTACGTTTGAAGCGTCTTTTTTTGGGGACGTGGATGGCCTAGTGTTTAGAGCATCCGGTTGTTGTTAACTCAGCAACGCGGAGTCCAACGTTCGAATCCCGCTGACGAAGAGTAAAATCTTCTGTGACTCATTCATTTAAAATGGGGGCCAGGCCTTTGAGTACTCAGCAATTAT
>JABUQX010024579.1:35000-39129 GCA_015478945.1 Trachelipus rathkii | reverse complement strand
AGAGAGAGTGAGAGAGCATATGAGTGGTATTTTTAATCGAGCCTAAGACTTAGGGTGGAGAGTGGCTATGCTGAAACCCCGCCCTGCACCCCCCCTGCCTACGCCATGTATATATATATATATATATAATATATATATATATTATATTTATATATAATATATATATATTTATTATATAATATATATAATATATATATATATATATATATATATAAAGAAGGTGGAGAATTTGTTTTGGCCTCATGAGGGGCTCCACCACTTGATATCCACTTTGCTAACTTGAGGTTAGTGGGCAAAGAGTAAGGCGTTCGATACTTGACTTGAATTTATTTTTATATATTGGAATGAGGAGGTGCACACATCCGAGAATGTCATATTTATTATATATATATATATATATATGATTACATTATATAGGTATATATATATAATATATTATATACTATATATATATAATATATATATTATATATTATATATTTATATATATATAATACTATAATAGTATATATATATATATATATATAATATATATATATATATATATATATATAATATATATATATATATATATATATATATATATATATATATATATAATATTTATATATATATTAATATATATACGGTACTTTTTTGGTTAACCCACCCACCAACGTTATATATTCGATTATTTTTATAAAATTAATCGATTTATTATTATATTATTATTATATTATTATTTATTATTATTATTATTATTAAATTAATTATTGATTATTATTAATTATTTATTATTATTATTAATTATTATTATTATTATTATTATTATTATTATTTGATTATTTAAATTATTATTTTATTATTAATTATTGTTTTATTATTAATTATTATTATTATTATTATTATTATATTATTATTATGTATTATTATTATTTATTATTATATTATTATTAAATTATGATTATTAGAGATTATTATGATTATTTGATTATTATGATTATTAATGATTATTGATGAATTAAATGATATTATTAATATTATTATTATTATTATAATTATTATTATTATTTTATTATTATTATTATTATTATTATTATTATATTAAATATTTTAATAGTATTATTATTATATTATTATTATTTATTAAATTATTATTATTTTAATTATTATTATTATGTAATTATTATTATTATTTACTTAATATGAATTTGATTTTTTTCTAATTTCTTTTATTTTTTATTTTTTTTTTTAATTTAATTATTATTGGTATAATTTTTGGGTAGTATTTTTATTTTTAAAAAAATCGATCGCGGACCCTCGGGCGAATATATATATATATATATATATATATATATATATATATATATATATATATATAATATATTATATATATATATATATTATATATATATATATATATATATATATTATATATATATATATATATATATATATATATATATATATATATATATATATATATATATATATATAATATATATTTTTTATTTATATATATATATATTATATTAATAAATTACTTATATAATATATATATATATATAATATATATATATATATAGATATATATATATATATATATATATATATATATATATATTATATATATATTATGGTTTAGATGGTTGTCTCTTTTTATAGGGGGGAAATATTTTTGATAAAAAAAACCGAATTTCGAGTATTTTCTTTATTGTGGCAATTTCTATTATTAGCGTTATTTATATATATCTATAAATTTTAATATTTATTAGGTAAATTTTTTATAAAATTAAAAAATTTGGCTCTTAGGTATTTCGCAGCTACATTTCATTTCTTCTATTATATCAATACTTTCGAACGAGTTAAGAATTAAATTTAAAAAGTGTGAAGCTTTGAAAAAGAGTTTTAAAGTGTTCTTTTTATTAGTTTTAATAATTGTTTTTTCGTTGCAATTTTTTGTAAGCTTCTATTTATTTATTATTATTATTATTATTATTATTATTATTATTATTATTATTATTATTATTATTATTATTATTATTATTATTATTATTATTATTATTATTATTATTATTATTATTATTTAACTTTAATATGAATTTGATTTTTTCTAATTTCTTTTATTTTTATTCTTCGTTTATTTAATTATTATTAGTATAATTTTTGGGAGTATTTTTATTTTACAAAAAAGCCAACCCGGACCCTCGAGCGAAGAAAGAGGGGCACCCTGCTTTAGCAGGGGACGGGGGGAATGATATAGAGGGGGCCGAAGGCCCCACCCCGGATCAAAAAATAAAATAAATATAAAATATCAAATATCAATTTATCATTACCATTGCGTCTCTACAAACTTTACGTACATAAATTAAATTTAAACTGAAATAAATTGCCTAAGCTTACTAATTTTTATAAACCTACGTGTGAAGCACAAAAAATATATACAGTATATCAATTTCTTTTTACTTTTTGTTAATATAAATTAAATTACATTTGAAAATCCAGCATTTACTAATGTATTTATAGAAAATTCAATGAAATAATTTCAGATTTTGTAGAGTTAATGAGAGTGGGTGAGAAAAGACGAAAAGCCCTAGGCTTCAACATTTCAAAGAGAACATTGTAGAGGTGGAACCACCCCGGATCCCAGTTATGTGATGGATAATCCACAATGGAATGGACCAAACACACACACCTTGAGATGTGACCGGTCAGTTTTTAGTTTTCTTTTTTAAAAACGTGTTTTTTTCTCTCCCAAAAAAAGCACCCCAAAAATCCTTTTTTCATTTTTTTGTGACAATTTTATTTCTAGTCTGGATTTGATGGAAGAAACACCGTAAGAAAAAACTCTCCAAATCATTTCCTAATTTGCAATAAAGTTAAAATTCGATTCAGTTGGAAATATAAAAATTTTCTTTCCGTCTTTCTTCAAAAAATCATGTAAGAATAAATATTATTTCATTCATATCATGATGAGTCATACACCAAAAAGCAGAACTGACCATACCAGAAAATATAGAATATAATGAAAAAAATTATAAGACTAAGACAACTAAGAAGATTTTTTAACCCCTCCCCTCACCATAGAACTCGTCTTTTTTCCATCTCTAGACACGCTTATTCGGAGCAAGTAAATGGAATTGTGTGAAGTTTTAAAGGCGCCTCCGACTTCCAATCTCTTTCTTTTACTTTGAAAATGAAGCAATATGATCTTTTTAAGGAAGATTCACAGGAGAAGATATTTAGAACAAAGGCTAAGAGGCTTATAAACTGTCCCATACTCTCTGACTCCCTTGACCCTCTTTCTCTTCGTCGTGAGTTAGGTGCCTTATCTCTTTTCTATAGGTATTACAACGGCAGGTGCTCGCGTGAATTGACCTCTCGCATTCCTCCACCACTGCGTCAGTAGTAAGGAGTAGGACTAGCCGAGTTGCAAATGTTGCAAATGTTGCAAAGCAACATTTGCAACATTGCACGATTGCCAGCGCGCGTAGCGCGCGTACATATGATTGTATTTTTATGTGGGTAATTGTATGTACGTTTATGAGTGTATATATATATCGATATATATATATTATTATTACCCCTCCCCCTTTTACCCCACCCCTCTTTGTATTTATATAGTTACGTATGTGCACACCGTAGGTGCGCACACACGAGTGTACGTTGATGACGCAGTCATCAACGTTCACGAGTTGTTCATTACATATATACACAGTTGCATATATACACACACACATTTACCCTCCCCCCTTTTCCCTTCACCGCACATTACCCCCCATCGCTTTACCTCACCACCACCACCGTCTATCGCTGACGCTCCAGTTGCTATGCCTTCATTGGTTTACCCTGCCCCCCTTTGCTGCCTGTTGTTGCCATGCCTACTTGGTTTACCCTACCCCCCTTTGTTCTCTCTCGCACACACACCTGCGTTTTCGCGCGCGCGCCTTGCTCCGTTGGGCCCCGCAGGATTCGCACCGCTTTCATCCACCGCTTTCCGCCACCGGCTCCGCTCCGTGATTTGCCTTTCACCTTTCGCCACCGGGTCGCATCGTCTTGTCGCGTTATTGAGGAGAGGGGTTTTTTCTACCCTACTCCCCCATTCTCTTAGCCCCCACTCGTGATATATAAAATTAGACCGAGATGAAACT
>JABUQX010024579.1:25000-32500 GCA_015478945.1 Trachelipus rathkii | reverse complement strand
CCTAGTAGCCCTTTTCTCATCTATTTATTACTTTGTATTAATATAAATATGTAAATACAACCATGTAATATTTTTAGAGAGAATTAAAATTATATTTTGATTGATTGATTTGATTGATTGATTATTATTATTATTATTTATTATTATTAATTATTAATTAATTATTATTATTAATTATTATTTATTATTAATTATTATTATTATTATTAATTATTTAATTATCTCCCACCCACCCCCTTTATGCCTAAACCCGACTTTGTAAATATTTACTATACACTTGTGCGAGGCCATAGGTTGTCTCGCACACGAAGCCGTTCGTTGATGACACAGTCATCAACGCATGGGAGTTGTTTTTTATACACGTCTACACAATTGCATATACACACCCTCACCCCCTTTTCGTTAAAATATTATATTATTATTATTAATTATTAATTATTAGTGTATTATTATAATATTATTATGATTTATTTATTATTAATTTATTATTATTATTCACAAATACCCTCCATTGCCGCTAACCCGACTTTGTTATATTCACATAACTCCGTGCGAAGCCGTAGGCTGTCGCACAACGAAGCGTTCGTGTTGTGACACAGTCATTCAACGGCGATGGGAAGTGTTTAATACCGTTCTACAACAAATGCAACATACACACCCCTCACTCCCTCCTCGTTATTATTATTTTATTATTATTATTATCATCCGCCCAACCCCCCTATAGCCCTAACCAACTTTGTATATTCACATACACTTGTGCGAGCCGTAGGCTGTCGCACACGAGCGTTTTCGTTGATTGACACAGTCATCACGCATGGGATTTGTTGTATCACTCTACACTAAATGCATATACTACACCCCTCACCCCCCTTCTCGTTATTATTATTATTATTATTATTATTATTATTATAGATAATAATAATTATTATTATTATTATTATTATTATTTTATTATTATTATTATTATTATTATTATTATTATTAATTATTATTATTGATTATTATTATTATTATTATTATTATATTATTATTATTATTATTATATAAAGACAAAGCGAAAAAGTAGTATATAATTATATGACGAACTCAGAGAGAGATGAGAAGAGAGAGAGAGAGAGGAGAGAGAGAGAGAGAGAGAAGAGAGAGAGAGAGAGAGAGAGAGAGAGAGAGGAGAGAGAGGAGAGAGAGAGAGAGAGGAAAGTGAGTGAGTGCTTGCTATTTTTTTATTGATTATTATTATTATTGTTATTATTATTATTATTATCATTATCATTATCATTATCATTAATCATTATCATTATCATTATTCATTATTTATTATTATTATTATTATTATTATATTATTTTATTATTATTATTTATTATTAATTATTTATTAATACTAATTTTTACTGTGTGGTTTTAACTCTGAATTTTTTTCTTCCCATTAGTAGATCTTTCTCTCCTTTTTCTTCTTTCTAATTATTTATTATTTATTATATTTATTATACTGAAAGGCCCCTCAAGAGCATTACCAAAAGCCACAGCAGCAATGCACACTGAACACATGGGTTTTTACTATACCCATATTACAGTCGGTATCAATCAACATAAAATAACAACAACAACCATCAATAGCTACAACAACAAAAACAACAAATCCATCAAGCATCATCTACAACAGCAGCTACGCAAGAAACAGAATCGACACAATAGCAACAAGCATCAAACAATCCATGAAACAACATTTACGCCTACAACAACAAACAACAGCTACAACAAAGCTACAACAAACAAAACAACAAATTCCATTAAGCAGCATCTACAACAGCAGCTACGCAAAGAAACCGATCGACACAAAACAACACAACGATTCCATGAAACAGTCATCTACGGCCGGCAACACCACACGTAATGAAACATTATCTACAACATCAAAGGAACAATAAAACAATGTCAACCGCCATTCACATTCTACCTATAATAAGAAATTAAAAGAAACTTTTATAAAAACATCTGAAAGCCAATGAAGCTTAGAGTTATTACAAACAGAATCAAGACAGAAACAACAACAACAACGAAAATAATGCCATTTACTGCACTAGACACTATCTTGGTATACAGATTTTTTAAAATTTCAGTCCTGGTATTGACAATGGCTACTACTACTACTATACTACTACCTACTACTAACTACTACTACTACTACAACTGACTGGTACGATCCAGCACACGACAATTACTCCTGATTACAGTAAAACTTGAAGAGATATTACAAAACAGAATCAATTACAGAGACACAACATTATAGCTACAACAGCAAAAACAACAAAAACCATCATGCATCATCTACAACAGCAGCTAACGCAAGAAACAGAATCAACACAAAACAACAACAATCAAAAATCCATGAAACAACATCACGCCCTACAACACAAACAGCAACATACAAAACAATGTCACCGCCATTCACATTCTACCTATATGACTCTTAAAAAAAAATGTGTGAAAGACATCAAAAATCATGAACATTAAAATTATTAAAAACTGAATTATGACAGAAACAACAGCAACAACGACCAGCACTGAGTCAAAAACAGCGACGGGGTTTGTACATATATATATATATATATATATATTAATGATTATAGTATATATATTAATAATATTAATATATATATATATATTATAGGTAATATATTATATATATATATATATATATATATATATATATACACAAGTGTGCTTCTACAACGATCAACAACGACAATGTCTTAACGACTGCTAACGGTTGGTACACACAGCCACAACGACCAATCAGCTGATTACAAGTTAAAAAAACTTAGAGATATTACAAACAGAATCAATCAGAGACAACAGCATCAACAACAACAACCCATGAAACCATTATCTCACAATCAAAGAAAACATTGCCATTCACCATCCTCGTGATCTAACAACACATTACACATTCTGCTTTAAATAAAATTAAAAAGAAATTTCATTAAAACATATATACTTCACAATCCTTTAAAGAAGTGGAGCAGTAAATCAATAACGCAAATCCCTAGCAACAGAGGGGTATTAGGCTTTTTGCTTTACTGCTTTACTGCCTTTTAACTGCTTTACTAAATAATAACATCTACTTTACCACCTCTTCATATTGTCAATTAAAACAGTAAATCATATCCGCGATTACTAAGCAACTGAGTGTGAATTAATTAAGCTACGCTTAACTGGCTTAACTGCTTTACAATCATTATTTTAATATATAATGAGACTATTTTTATTAAAACATTTGTTTTAATTAAATATTTACATTTTATAGTATTCCACCTTAATTTTAACTAAAAATTATTATTACCTATTATTAATGATTATTATTTAATTATTATTATTATTATTTATTATTATTTTATTATTATTATCATTATTATTATTATTATTATTATTATTAATAATTATTATTATTATTTATTATTTATATTATTATTATTATTATTATTATTATTATTATATTATATTATTATTATTATTATTATTATTATTATTATTATTATTATTATTATTATTATTATTATTATTATTATTATTATTATTATATTATTCTTATTCATGCAGTAGATGTGATCTTCGGCTTCTACTATTACATCAACTACAACTAATTGTAACTACCACTAAGGCATGATGATAAGCAAACTATTACAACAACTACCTACTACTACACATTTTTTACTACTACTTCTACTACTAACTACTTACTACTACTACTACTACATCAATGTCACCAATCCATGAAACAACATCAACAAAACAACAACAACAACTGCAAAACTCATGAAGCAATATTTAAACACCCCAGACCTAAGCACATGCGCTCCCACACACGTGAGCCCCGGAGGGGCTCATGCCCGAGCGTTCGTTCATTACGAAGTCATGAACGCATGGGAGTTGTTATTTACATTCACACACACACACACACAAACACACACACAGTATATATATATATATATATATATATATTATTCTATTATATATATATATATTGATTTTTTTTTTTTTATTATATAATATATATATATATAATATATAATTTATATAGATAATATATATAGTATATAATATATTATTATATATATATATATTATATAATATAGATATATATATACAACTTCTATTGACTTACTCTGCTTTCATCATATTTACCAGTGTAGTAAGTATAAGCATAGCAAAATAATTTTCTCTGTTAGACAATATATATATATTTATGATTAAAATCATTCTAGGATTTTATTTAAAAACAGCAATTATTCACCTACATTTATTTTTATTCATTCAATGGCTGACTAAAAATATTTCAATAGTTTTAAAAACCTGTGATCTGATTTATTACTAACGTTATTATTAATTATTATTATTATTATTTATAATATTATATTATTATTATTAATTATTATTATTATTATTATTGTATTATTCTTATTAATTTATTATTATCATTATTATTATTATTATTATTATTTATTATTATTTATTATTATTAATATAGTACACGACTGACATTCAGCACGAAAACACACAACAACGTACATTCCTCGCAGATATGAGACTGGGTTCTTTCTGTGGAATGTGAATGAAATAAGCCTTACTTTTAGCCCTAAATTTAGATCCGACTTTCTCCGCCCAAGGCTTGTTTTTAGCCCTATACCAGATCGAAAGGTAGTTAGACAAAGAATCAAAAACCGGCGGTTTTAATCTTTGCTCAATTTTATAAATAACATACGAGGTCATATAGAGATAAGGTTTACTCCATCCACTCACAATGAAGGAAAGCTTTTCCTTCATTGTGAGTGGACGGCGTAAACCTTAGCTCTATATAATCTCGTTTGTAATTGGTAGAGAATTAATTTATCACTTACAACGAGAGAATAACGAGGTAATACATGTATTGTCTACTCTTAATCTTGCCTGTGAACAACCTATGAAATTTGTCAATCATGAATGTTTGCTTGTAAAACATCCGATTGTTTATTAATCTATCGCAAGACATAGCTGATTCAGAAGTGGGACATCATTCACACAGTTGAGAAAAAGGGCTTAGAGGCTATCTGGGATTGGAGAATTCGACGAAGTGAACAAAAGATGGAATACAGGTCTTAGGTATAAAGTTTCACTGACCTGAGAGTATTCAGTGCAGCTGGACACACTGTGTTGTAAGCACAACCACCTACACAATCCTTTTAACCGCTGCTGTAGATGATAGGTGAGAGTACTCTTAAATACACTATTTTAATATACCATTCTGAAAATATTCTCTTAACATCCACTTCTGAGATTCGAGTATATACAAGAAAGCTATAAGAGGTTAATGACTATTATAGAATACTCTACTTGAAGAGTAGTTTACGTAACATCTTGAATACATCAGACTGTGAGAGATTCTTTATCCTATTTTGCAATGATATGATATTATTAATAATTTGTGGTATATCTATTGACAAGGTCAATAAACTATTTATTGACTTAAAATAATATAATTTATATTTTATATATCTCCGATTCCATAGTACCATAAGTATTATAAGTAGAAATATATATAGATAAAATAACTATATTAGTTATTTTATACAATTCTTATAACGTGACGATGTCACAAAGGTTAGAGATTAATATTAATATATAATATTAATATAATATATATATATATAATAGTATATATTATATATATATATATATATATATATATATATATATATATATATTATAACACCGCATACATCTCCACTGGGCTTTTATTACATCTTCAGATTAAAACGTTCTAGATCTTTACAAATATGCCAGTCATTTATGTCGTTATAATTTATGTAGCTGCGTGCCTCATCAAATACCATCCGAAAGCACATATGAAAAAAGCTCCCTCTCAGATATCATAGTATGTTTGGCCTCTGGTAATCATCCACTAATAAATAGCTTTCTTGCCATATATATATAATATATATATATTATATATATATAATATTAAATATAACTATTATATTATATATATATTATTTAAAACAAACATACATATTTTTAAATATATATATATATATATATATATATAATAGCTTAAACTTAAACTTAAACAAAACGCGTGTGTGCGTACATTTGTTAATAATAAAGTCTGGGCCCATATTTCGCTGGCCCCGAAGCTTTTTCTCAAATTATATGTTTTAGTTTTATCTGGTTGTCGTTCGTTGCAAGTCTGTAAATAATTCTTTTTGATTGTTTGTGAATCTAGTCTGCGAAAATGTTTATACTGATAACTGATTACTGAGTTTAGTGATATTTAGTGTTGAAATGCCTGTTAAAAAAGGTATTTTTCGTTGAAATTTAATGAAAGGATTGAAAGCCTATTTTTATGGTAATTCATTGGATTCATTGTCGTTTTAATTACAGTGTTATCCCCCAATCCTATCAAAGTAACAATATGATATTTTGTGATTATTGATTATCAATTAAAAAAATTGATTATTAATTAAAAAAATTACTTAAAGTAACTACGCAAAGCGAGGTCGGATTTGAAAAATTTCTTCACAGGGAGAATCTATGAAGCCTAAATAGTCGTTTAAGGTGCGTAATGATTTTTTTTTTTTTTTTTTTTTTTTAAGGGAACGGATGGTCCGATTTTGAAAATTTTTTCACAGGAGGCATCTATGAGGACTAAATAAATGTTTAATGTTCCAAAAAATGAATAGAGTAGATAATATTTTAATAAAGGCATTTTCCACCTTAAAACATGAAGAAAAATTAGAAGTTAAAAGACTTGGACCGTATCAGCCTAGAGATGTTCACATTAATCAGAAAGATGGAAAGAAGAATAGAACATTTTGTAAATCTTGGTTTGAGAAAAAGAAATGGCTTACTGTAAGTGATAACAAAAATGCTTTATTTTGCTTCTACTGTCTGCTATTTGGAGGTGAAAATGTATGGGCACGAACAGGTTGCAATGATTTAAAACATCTCTCAGAGAAAATTCACAAGCATGAAAGAAGCCGAACTCACTTGAATAATTGTATTCAGTATTCCCAACTTGGGAAAGTAAATATTTTATCATCAATTGATAGTGGCCATCGAATCAGTATTTTAAAGCATAATGAGATAGTAGACAAAAATAGACATAATTTATCTAGAATTATAGATTGTATAAAATTTTGCGGAATTCACGAATTACCTTTGAGAGGTCACGATGAAACATCACAATCTAATAACCGGGGAGTATTGTTAGACATGGTTTATTACATATCTAAGTTTGATAGTGTCTTAGAAGATCACTTGACAAATTCTAATGTGGCAAAAAATACCTCAAAAACTATTCAAAATGACCTTTTAGACTGTATGTATCATGTTTATATCGACGAAATAAAATCAGAAATTAATGATGTCAGTTTTGTATCCATACAAGCAGATGAAACGACCGATATCACTTGCCTTTCACAGTTTGTGATTATTTTGCGCTATTCTAGAAATTCTCAACCTGTC
>JABUQX010024579.1:0-20000 GCA_015478945.1 Trachelipus rathkii | reverse complement strand
GGGTTTTATAGGACATCAATTAGGGTTTGGTGTTTGTGGAGGGCGAGGGAACTAATGAGAAGTCAGACTACAATATCTAATCCATAAACTAAATTGTTTAATAAACGGTTTGGGTAAATAGTTGATAAAATTCTTAGTTCCAAATATATGTTACTGATTATGGGAGACAGTGTGGATCCCATATCTGCAGGCCGAAGTTGTTTTGTTAATATTTTTGCCATTTAAAGATGAAAATAGTTTATGTTTGTAATGAAGAGATTAATTGAGATGTTTTAATATATGAAACGGGAAGGACAATTCTTGACCTTTTCTTTACAGCGCGGAAGAAACCTTTTTGGCACTTCGGTGCCGTGTGGCAAACCGGTCGGACATAGGCAGGTGTCCAGTTTCATGATTCGGTCGCGAGTGGTCCACTCTTGAGTGGCTTGAGCTCTATTGTTCCAGAAAGGTCATTTCTCTGGTTATTGGAGTTGCGTTTTATATTTTTTTTTTCTATCTCTTTGTCCTTTTCTTAATTGGCATTTAACTAAACCTATATTACCTTGGTTTAACTCTGCTTGTTCTCGTGCTTTGCACCATAGGGACGCTCGCCGTCCTTAGGAATTACCTTGCTCTTCAAACTACAGAATTTCATGCTTCTTATTTCATCCCAGAATATTGCTCTCTTTTCTACGTAACACTACCAACTCATTTTCCGTAGAAAATAAAAGGATTTTTCTGGTCCCTCTGGTATTTAAAAAAAAAATTGTAAATTACAACTTTGCTCTACCTTTCCTTTTTTAGTTTGTTTCGATAGCACCAGAGCTGTCTTACCTTCTGCTGGAGCCGAGTTCGTTCAAACCTTTGCCCCTAACTCCACTTTAGATAACTCCGGAGCTGTTACCCTTTCTCCACCTCCTTTCAATCCCTAATATAATAATTTTTTCGTAAGATGTTATTTCTATTCTTTCTCTAAGCTTTACATTAAGGAGTACGATCCAAACGGTATCCCTCATACGAATCTTAAAACTTGTCCTTCTGACCTTGCATCCTACTGTTTTACTGATAACTAATTGTCATCTATGTCTTAGTGTTTGGAGGAGGGATGTGCCGCTCATGTTCAATCCTGGTTTTTTCCGGAAAATAGATCCCGACTTCAACACACCTTAGAATATCATCCGCTTAAGATTCACATATTATGGTGCAAAATTAGAAGCACATGAGCTTTTTTCAGTGTAAGTTTATTTCCTCTCGAGGTTTAGTTGTTTAAAGCTTGGCTAAAAGAATTCTCGCTAAATACACACGATGGAGAGAAGAATTTTCTTGCAAGGTCTGCAAGATACCATGTTTAGAAAATTTAAGATACTGCTTATATTTGTACTAATTGAGCATAGTAAAAATTGTTATTATATAAATATTAATTTTTGCAGGCAATTTGAAATTAAAGTAGAAGACTGCTCCGTCTGGCAGGATATTCGGCGTCCACCAAGAGAAAATTCATTGTCGAGTGCGATTCAATCGAAGTTCTCTTCACCGAAATACGATTGCCTTTTGCTGTGCATGAACCATTGGCCCCAAGTGAAAAGCAGGATAGTATTATGATTGTTTTATAGTATTTGTTATTAAAAAAGTGGTATTTATAATTATAGTAATATCAAAATATAATTGTTTTATATGAAATTATTACCATAAATTTCTTTGAACAATTATCCAAATATTATTTAGTAATTAAAAAGAAAGATTATTCCAATATTTTCTAACATATTCATTATTTCCCTGTGAAGATGCAATTATTATTTAATATATATATATATATATATCTTGTATATTATAGTACATTATATATTATATTATATATTATATATATATATATAGTATTATATATATATATTTTACTTATATATATATTATATATATATATATATATATATATATATATATATATAATCTTGGTATATAATTGTCTTTAGTATATGTATTTTTAATATATATAAAAAAAATCAGGCCTTTATCAATTAAACAGGACACTCGCCGATTTTGTCTACGACCCCCGACCTGTGTGTGTCGAAAAATGATAAATGTCGGGTAATAATAATAATGGAGCAAATATTAATTTAAATCAATTCCTATTATTTAACTAAAGGTTAATATTATAATTAATGGTCTATTGAAAAGGTTAAGATTAAAATCACAAATAATATATGTCACATATCAATATTTATATATATATATAATATATATATATATATATATATATATATATATATATATATATGTATATATATATATATATATATATATATTATATATATATTACTTGAAAATTGCCCATGCTAGCCTCTTGTAGTTTCTTGATATAACAATTACAAAACATATGCATACACGATATATATATATATATATATATATATATATATTATATATATTATTAATATAATATATATATATATATATATATATATATATATATATATATTATATATATATATATATATATATATATATATAATATATATATATATATATTATATATATATATTATATATATATAATATATATATGAGTATTCAGCCTTTCTGAGTTGATTCTTCAAATTGGTTACTTAGAGTTTTAAAAATCATAAGCTTAAATAAGAAATCTCTATTCATTTCAAAATACTATTTTCATCTCAAAGGAATCTTTTGGTTCAAAGTGATTCTGTCCCATCTCAAAGTATTATTAGTTCATTCCTCTAAGCAATCTCTATACTTGTATCTCAAAGTGATCTCTATTGATCTCGTGTAATGTGTTTTTCGTTCCGAGATGGGAAAAGCGAGACCTTCATCGCATCGAGGAAGTAAACCTAAGAAATGAGAGTCTTAAAAAACAATTTACTGTTCATAGCTCGGTGCAAGCAAGAGCTGCTTTCATTCACTTCACTTTGACGACGCTTAACTTCAAGTCGCTTTTGTGCATAGCCCCCACCCGTTCCCCATCCCCCATGCACAGAACTGAAGCCAATTCGGTTCCTGTTCCTGGTACCTGAGCAAGTTTTAATTACTAAGAAATCTGTGACTAAAGTTCTGAAAAGTGTGAAGTACATCTGCAAGTTTCACATTCCTTTCTAAATGACTATATATTTATGAGTGTTCAACATCGATTTAATGGTGTTCCGAATAGCTGACACCTGTATCTAAAAAACTACGGTAGCTACATAAAAACTGAATATATTTTTGAAATCGGCAAACATTTTAATGCAGAAAATTGAAGAAGAAATAAAATGAAGGTCGATAAAAAAAAGTATACAATAATAAATTATTTGACTATAGGAATAATAATTTATTTGAATATCATATTTTATTGGTAAACGAAAATATTAAAAGACAAAGGTGAAAAACCCCAAATGGGTCATAGCGAGTATAGAAAGAGTCTGGTAAATGTTTTTAGTAACCACTATAAGAAAAGAAAGATTTTATTCACTTAACAGTTAATAGTTTGAAAAGTTTTATTAAATGAGCAAATACAATTGAAGGAGAGTGGCCACAAGAAAAGCTTAAACGTAACGTACCTAAATATATGTATTATTATATATATATATTTATTATATTAAGGTTATATATATATATATATATAATAAATATAGTATATATAATATAGATATATTAATATATAATGTAGAATAATTATATATATATTTGATGAGTTATGAACACAAAGGTATTTAGATTTAATGTAAAGAACTGTAGAAAAGAATATTGTGCAATACGATCGTTTTTGCATTCTACAAAAGTAAAAGAATTACTTAAAAAAATGGTTTTTCGATTACACAATTAAAAAATAAAATTTTCTTTCTCCTCTCCGCTGTCTGCCGCTCGATGTACCATACTTCCAGGCTTAATTCTCGTGCTCTCTTAATTTATTTCTTGACTGACCTTGACCTTTTTAAGGTGTTATTAATAATTATTAAAATATTAGTTTTTTCTATCCCAATTAAAATGTAGCTATCATAGTTTTTTTAGATACAGCATGTTTCAGCTATAATATATACTATATATATATAATATTTATAATAATAATATCCAATTACAAATATCATAATATAGAAATATAAATATTAGTTATTCAATCTTTAAATTATTATTATATTTTACATGATCTAAGCTAGTCCATAAAATAGCATTTCATTATAAAAAAAAACGTATATAGTAAATAGTGTGAAAATATAGATATTTAATATATTTCATTATATATATTAAGTAATGTCCAAAAGGAATTAAACTAATGAAATTGGTGTTAAGTGTTGAACTTTGCTCACGTTAAGAATTTATTCATGTTTAAGGCATGTGATAGTTTTAAAAAGTCTATTTTGTGTACTGTTTGTCTTAAATGAAATTTTTTTTTTTCATTTTCAAAATTATTTTTTCATAGGTAATTATTAATGAAAAGTGGAAAATTTAAATATTACCAAAGTTTTTTTTTACCCCAATAGGGTAGAGCATGACAGAGATTTGGACGTGCATGGTTGGCTAGACGAGCTCCAAATGCGTGGATGCGCGTGAGCGTGCGTGTACGCGCGAGTAAGTTTATTATTATATAGTAATATATATATATATATTCTAATATAGTATATGAATATATATTATATATAGTATATCTATATTAATATATTTATATATATATATACTTATATATATATATAGTAAATGTAAATATATAAAATGAGATTGCTTTTCACCTCAACATAAAATATTACAATTCTTTTAAATATTAAAAAACAATTGAGAAATTTTGGAAAAAAGAAAAAAAAATCCCTCAAATTCATACTTACATGAAGATGATTATAGTCCACTATATGAAATATATATGGTATATATATATTATATATATAATATTATATATATATATATATTTTACTATATATATTCTATATTATATTATATATTATATATATTATATATATATATTTATTATATATATATATTAAGTATAATATACATATATATTATATTATATATATATACGTATATATATAAATATAGTATATTAGAGGACTGTACACGGATATTCCGGTTCCGGCTGAAATTTTTCTTTTTTTTTCGGTTCCGGCCGGAATTTTAAAGAAATTACCGGCCGTGAACCGAAAAGGATTACATCTATCTTGAGAAAAAATTTGATGAAGTGATTATTTTCCGCATAACCCATTTGACAATCTTTTATAACAAAAAAATAATAGTCATGCCTATAGGATAGTTAGCAATCATATAACGCTGGACAATACATCATCTACAGCTAAAACGTGTCACCAGATTGGGCAATATAATTTAAACGTTTCAAGAATATATCCTGGCTTCGTGGAAAATTGATAATATTCTTTTTGGCGGCAATATTATGGGGGATAACTGGATATAGACATAGAATCTTTAGGACTTTAGTACTGCAGTAGGTAGAAATTTAGCTTTGGTCAGTAGGTAGAAATTTAACTTCTTGGTCAGTAGGTAGAAATTTAACTTTCGTCAGTAGGTAAAATTTTCAATTTCTTTAAGAATTTCACGTTTTGAAGAGCCACTGATTTTTTTCTTTTTTTCCTTTTTACAACAAATAAAATTATTTCACTTTCGACTTTCTTCAAACTTATATAAAAACTAAGTAACTTTGCGGTTAAGTTTTGTTTTTCTTAATGTTCCTGAATGATTTGAACTGGTACTTGGCAAGATCTAAGTTCAATTGTTAGATATGCTCGTTTCTGAAAAATGGCATGATGTTGCTCATCGTTTGACCTTCTTCTGTAGCTACACTATTACACTTTCTACCTTCAATTATTTGCATATCTCTTCAAGCATCCATTATTTACCATTGATATTTCTATTTAGAAAATAAGTCAGTTGTATTTGGTTCTACACAGTACTTAACAACAATTTTCTTGTTTTGATATATGTCTATTGATCCTTTCTCTTCCTTTTATTCATAAATCAACTTCTAATGCCTTCTTCAGTCTCTCTTTTTCAAATCCGAACAACTAGTGCCATCCTCAAGTTGAGAGATTTCTGGGAGAGCTTCAAATACTGGAGAATAATGTGATGTTTGCTTATAGTTCCGTGTAACCATGAGAAAATGTTGCAAAACCTCTTAAACATTTTTCAAGATTGCCAATTTATTAGCAGGTCAAAGCTAAATTTTGATCTGTCAAAATAACTATAGACTTGCAGAGGTCTTTTCCAAACATCAAATTCTTCTCAGAATCAAGATAATGTGCTATGGGTCCACCTTGTATTAAGCATCATTGAAGTCTGCATAAATGGGCTTGCAGATGTGGATCCAAGTACTCTTTGTATTCTTTTAAGTCATTACAGCTTAAAAACTGGAATGTCTGAGCATATTCCCTTTAAGAACTCTTCTTTACTTAGAAAATCACACTTTCTTCTATATTACCCTCTTACATAACAAATCTGAAAGTTTATAAATTAAAACAGAAAACTTGTCAATGACTTAATGCCTTCATGTGTTGTAAGTGTGCTGAATGATGAAAATACCTTGCATGAAGATTCTGTTGCAGTCCCGAATTATTCATCATAATATACTCTAGTGAATAAATATTCATATAAATGAGAACCTGGGAATTACTTGCAATGGAGTACAGGTCCATTTTTTTAAATCACTGGTAAGCCAGAGTGCAGTGAAAGAAATAAATACTCGTTGATTTATTTTAGTCTCTATATATTATCTGTAGTTAACATGAATATCTGATCAGCCCTAGAGAAACTTCTCGAATACTGTGTCATAATTTCCTGTATTGAAGTTACCTTAGTATAGGGTAACATTTCTCTACAAAATATTTTCAGAATTAGGAATTTAAGATATTTTGGTTGAAGCATGGGCAATAAGTTCTATGGATCCCTTCTCTTTAGTGATTGTGAATGGCTGGTTTACTCATTGATGATAAAATTCATTATTTTCTGTGGTTTGGGGTCATTGATATCCTAAATCTTTTTTGGGGAGAACTCTCCTAAAACTCCATTTATCTCACGGCTTGGATCTATTGCCTTTTTGTGTTTCCCCTCTTCTAGAAAATACAAGACTCCACCTTTTTACTATTAAAAAATATTTGGACTTCCAGATATCGCTATTATCGAATGATGATTTTCCATTATTTCATGGAAGTGGCGTGCACTAAAGTAAGATTTTATGTTGAAAGTAGTATTTAGACAATAGCCTTTTTTACATTTCTTCTATAGTTAACGAAAGTCATTAAAGAATTCCGGTTCGGCACGGAATTTTTTGTGCAATTCCTGGCTAATTCCGTGTGCGGCCGGAACTGAAATTTCAGTTCCGGCACACACCCCTGAATATATGATATATATATATTAATACTATATATATATATAGCTATATATATATAATATTAAATATATAAAAATATATATATATATAATATTTTAATAAAGATACCAAATTTAAAACCCTTAAGTGGTTTTAAATTGTTCATTTACATTTTAAGTGTTGAGATTTTGTAAAACTCCTAAACATGTTTACAGGGACATACTATTTATATTTATCTGATATCATATATTATACTATTGATATTTTTTGAAAACGTAATTATTATTTATTATATTTTATGTATGTTTATATCCAGATATACCACTAAGCTTTTAATCATGAGTATAGAGAATATTTTACTTATGAATATATATATCGAATATTTATAACGTGAAGTGCTATTTTATAATATGTTAAATTAGGCTAATATCTCATTGCATGAATATCTTAATTAATCTCAAGATTTGAGTTTTTATTAAGACTTTATTAAAATACTGTGATTTTCAAATTGGAATTTAATTAATATTATAGTAAAAATTAAAAAGTATTGACATATATTATTTTTTTGTGCTTCACCCTTATAGTCTTATATAAGAATGAGTAGCTTTTAGTGCTCCGTTGTTAGGCTTATTTCATTTCCAGTTAAATTTGATGAAATGTTATACGTAAAGTTGTGTAGTATACACCTTTACAAATAAATAAATTGATATTTGATATTTATTTAATATATATTATTTTTGATCCGGGGTGGGCCTTTCGGCCCCACCTCTCTTATCATCCCCCCCGTCCCCGCAGAGCGGGGTGCCCCGTTCGCAAGCTCGCGGGTCCGTGTGGGGGGTTTTTTTAAATAAAAATACCATAATTATAATAATAATCGAAAATCAAATAATAAAAATGAAAAGAACTTAGAAAAAAAATTAAATTCTTATTAAATATAATTAATATATTAATAATAATAATAATTAATAATAATGAATAAATAATAATATATTAATAATATAATAATAATAATAATAATAATAGATTATAATAATTTAATATAATATAATAATAATAAAAAATCTTTGTTAATTTCTTAATAAAACTTAAAATGCTTTATAACTACATAAATATATATAATTGAATTTGCAGTAATAAAAAAAAGGCCCGAAATTCGTTGTTTTTCTTTATCGTGAAATTCCCCAGTATAAATGGATGTCAAAATCTATAAATTGACAATTAATTATATATTAAAAGTATAGTAAGGTAGGAAGATACTATTATAAAAAACTACAATATACTATAGTAAAGTATAATTAAGTATATTATATTACAATAAAAAATGTAATATATAATATAGTAATGATAGTACTATAACAGCAAATCATAGTTATAGTCATATAGTATATATATTATAGCTAGATAATATAGGTGAATTATATATACTAAGACGACCACTATACCTAAACTATAGGTATGTCAGGTACGAATATATATATATACTTATATAATATAATTATATAATATATATATAATATAGATAATAATTATAAGAAGATATAAGTAGTATATAGTATAATGAACTATATATTAGAAAGACGTAATAATATATATTATCTGATATATATATAAGAATTATGAGAGGCGGCTAGAGCGTAGGACAATACTGATACACTAATGACTATCAATAGAGTATAATACCGTAATATACATAGTTAATAATAAAGTGAAATAATATATTCAGTATACTATTATATACTAAAACTAACTATCAGTATTCTATCTCCTCATACCTATAGTATGCATATTATTAGACGTACTACCTATAAGGTAGAAGTCATAGACGATGTATATACTATTAGAAGAATACTGAGACTAATATATATATATAAAGCTCACCATGATGAGATAGAAAAGTAAAATAGAATTAATTATATATATAGATTTATATATATATATAAGAGAAGTATAAAATTAATATGATTAATAATATATTATATTAAATGAGATATATTAAGATATATTAATATAAATGTATGTAGTATGTATATATATATAAAATTATATATATAATGAATACTATAGGATAGTGAGTAAGTATATGTTAGAAAATATGATTGATAGCTATTATATGTTGTGACATTAATTAAACTTTGAAAATAAATATCATATTTTATAGTTCTTAAAAACTCGAAAAAATTCCATGATATAGAAAGTTAAACTAAATTTTCTACGGCAGTTTTATAGTAAAAATAAATATATCATTGAATATATTAACAGAGAGGGCAAGTAAGGGGTTAGGCACTAGACATGTATTTCAAATATATCTATTATATGATATGTTCGATAATTACTTTAATTGTATTAATGGAACGTTATATATATATATATAATTCATATCTTACAAAAGTTTATATTTTAACTTTAATTTCAAATGCTTTAAAAACTTTCACTTCAATTACAAAAGTTGTAAATATATTACATCTAATTTAAACAAATAGAATACATAAAATGAAATCGGAAATAAGCACATAGTGTCTTGAACGAAATTACCTCACATATGCTATATATATTATTCAATAATATTATTAGCCAGCTTTTATACTAAAATATTACTAAAAACTCGGGCCTAAAGCAAATTTTAAAAGTCATTCGGTAAATAAAAGTCATGTGATTTACTAATTATTGACCTCATGATCTACATATGCACTTCTAACAGTGCTTTCACTTCAGATATTAAGAGATATATATATATTGATCGGTCTTGTATTAACTATATAATATTATTATTATATAGTATAGATCTAATATTCTCCATAACATATTAAACATAATTAGAATATATGATATTTAGGATTAATGTAGTAATCTAAATTCTAATTTTCAGACGATTTGCTTATCAATATGGTATATCACCTTGACCTGAACGTGTAGTCTTTAAGCTGAGGTGATAAAAAATACAATACATCTTACTGAAAAAATATTTATTAATAATATTAATGGTAATATAATATAAGTTATAGGTAAGAAAGCTCTCCCGTTATCTAAGTGAGTTAGCATAATGTATGAAACTAACTCGGCTCCACAAGTAACTCATCTTATGTAGTACTATTCGAACAAACGAACAATAAGGTAAAAGTGATGACTAATAAGTTTAAGTTTACAATTATTTATTAAAGACTACAGGGACCTCCATAAAAAATTCAGGTATGTATTCTACGGAATTAAATGTAATATAGTATCTATATATAGATTATATATATAAATATGAGAGGAGAAAAAGTAGAGGAAGATGCTGGTATGAAATTATAAAGCAGTAAGTGGGGTAGAGGTTGATAATGAGGCAATGTAGTATCTAAGATCGCGATGCTATGGACTATAGATACCTAATTAGTTAGTCATCATAAATGCACTAGAAACAACCAAGGAAACTCACATATATCATATTGGTTATAATGTTTGAAATAAATATATAAAGTAATATAATAATACAATAAATATATATAATCCTCTACTCAAAATTACTCTACATAGTAGTAAGATACCTTACTCTGAATAAATTGAGCTCTAAGTCACTATACTCTAAGTATGTATCCTACTATTCTTTCAGCCTGAATATCATGAAACTATTTTGATAATCAGTACTTGAGTTATATAAGCGAAAATTGATCTCCTACTGGGACTTTTAACTGCTGTCTCTCTTTTTTCTGAGCCCCCAAAATATAATATAATTTTAATGATACAAGTTGAAAGCATCTCTTCAATTAAATACATAAATTTTTATGAGATCACCTATGCTATCTATTTTTTGATGCTCGCGTATTTGAGCGGATTAAAAAAGCAATTTATCACTACCGAATCTAATAAAGTGATAGTTGGTTGGATTAAGCGGATGTATTTTTCCTCACAGAATATAAGGATAAATCGACTTTGTTAAAAAATTCAAGTTATTCTAAATTTATTCAAATAGATAAAATTTTTTCAAATAAATTTTAAATTTACATACAAGTTTAAGCAAAAGATCGGTATTATATCTCCAGTATTTTTTTATCTTATGTGGATTTTGACCTCTATCTACTAAACTTGGCATTGACTCTTACGTGGTATCTTTTTCAATGTGGGGCCCGGAGGAAGAAAAGACCATTTATCATAGCATTTATTATAATGGTCAAGCCGGTAATTCTCAATACCAAAATCTGTATTCAAACTTCTAAAAAAAAATACGTTGTATAGGAATATAGAATGTAAGCATAATATGTTGTATGTTGAGGTTTGTTTCTTTTACATAAATTTTGCCAGCAACAAGAAGTATTGGCCGCCTTCCGGACGTATTTCGTCTTGGCGGTGGCAAAGAGTTTGGATGGTGCCGTTGCGAGAAGACGCGTGCGAATGACCAACGTCATCGAATCATATCACCTCGGGGGTAATCTCTCCACGAGGGCTCAGGAGTAGACACCTGAACCAAAATAAAATAATTTTGTACTCTTCGTACGTACAATATCGGTTCGAGAAATAGTCTTCCTGACAGTGTGTGCTGAGAAACAGAAGATAGTGTTGGTGAGTGAGGGGTTGCACTATAACGTATGGATCGATAATTGATTAATAGATAATTAGATGTTTCGTCATGTATATATATATATAATAGGCTTATTATTATGTAACTTTTTTATATATATTATAGTATGTATTTAACATCATTCTAATATCTAGTTTTCATCAACCTAAAACCCAAGGATGCTACAAATATTGCACATAGTATGGAAACAAACTGTTTACGTGCAGTACGTAATGCTATGGCACATGTGGTTGGGTTGCCAAGGTATTAGGGCACGCCTCACCATAGAGGTGCTTACTATGTCATTATAAAAATTATTTTGAAATTTCACAAATGATATATAAATTTATAAAATGTCAAAATTGAGCTTTCGTTCCTAAGCTGGAACCTCTTTCAGAGATTTTTTTATGAGAATATCTTCCTATTTTATGTTATATAAAAAATATTTTGAACTTCTGAAAAGTATGGGTTCAAGCTCTCTGCAGGATACCGCTCTCTTTTCGAAAACCCTTGTATGTTCTCATAATTTAAAAATAATATGTTTTGGTTAGTAAGTGCTCCTTTAACTCAGCTGTGATAATCTCTATAGATTCATTTGCCTTCTTTTTGTCTTTATTTTCCTTATATAATTATATACCTATATATCATATTTTTGCACTAAAATAGATTACGCTTGACATATATATATATAGAGTTTATAAGAGAAAATCACTAATAATTATTTATAAACATAAATATAATAATATATATTCATAGTAGTGAGACTTATATAGTGTATACTATATAATATATAGTCACATTCTCACATATATGTATAATACAATATTACTAATATTTATATAAATATATATATATTTAGTTGAGCGGTATCATTTATTTATATAATAGTACGCTTATTTATTATAGTCCCTAGTATTACGTTATACGCTTATATGTCTATATATATTGTCTACGCTACCCCTTACTTACTACTTATTAAGCTTATAGCTAATATTATAAAAACTGTAAATGTATACTAATATATACCATATATTATATATATCTATGAGTACACATTAATAATATGTTATTTTCACTTTTCTTCTGCTGCTCTACATTATTAGTTTCTTCATATTTATATTTTACCCTTCCAACTCCTTAAATACTTTTACTCAAATTTAGGTTATTATCACAATCACAATCAACAAGCAAAATAAATAAAAACAATTAAGCCTCAATTTTATCATCAAAATAAAAAAGGATCGATAAATATGTAATTTCAGTATGATATTGTTAGACTCTGTTTACTCTATCACCAGATACAATTAATTAGGTAAAAACTATTAAACACTCTCCTTTATAATGTGTTAGTCTTGCATTCCCTCAATATTGATTTTGTACATTAAAATCGTTTATGATAACGCAATGCCGATGTATCGTATATAAAACTAATAAATATTATTAACCAAAAATATAAAATTTAATATTACCTACCTCCATCAAATATAATCATTAAGTAATATAATACTTTATTCTCAATAAATGAACACTAATAAATATACTAATATAACTGTGAAAAGAAATTCATTCTAACTCATACTCAAAAGCCAGCTATTAATAAGTAATTGCTAGATGATTACTATATTGTACAATATATGGACTCAATTAATTCTATTCACACCTATTTATATAATATATTTTTGATAATCAAGATAACTAGTAAAGAAAATAATCATAATAATACATATGATAATATGTAACCTATGCTAGGATTCACTAAAGTACTACATAATAATTATTAATTTTCCTATTAAATCAAGTATACAGATTAGGTAATATGTATAAATACTTAATTCAATGCCACTATTATATCAATTGTTAACTCATATAAATATAAAGTTCAATAAAATCAACAACGACTCGAAAAATAATGGATTCCTTTGATTTTAATTTAACAATCTACCATAAGTCTCTCTGGGATGTTAAGAATAATTATACAATGTATATTGAAAAAACATCCAATATATTGAAATGGATAAGGAAAATGCGTTTTTAGCTTTCATAGTTTTAAATAATATAGTCAGAAAGAGCCAAGTCCTTAGCGTGAAGAGTCTCCGCGTCGGGGGACAAATGGCCTTCCTTTATATTTTATTTAAAAATAAGTTTATTTGGGCAATTTTATTAATTTGTTGTACATTAGTAATAAAATGATATATATGGATAGGTCTGTTGACTGTTTAGAATTTATTGATTTATGTCTTTTATATTCTCGTGTAAATATCAATCAGAAGGTGGTTGATTACTCATGGGGAGCTCTCTGTTGTTTCATGAGAAGTGGTTATAGTGAGCCCTAACATTGAATTTTTCAGCCTATTAATTGTCGTGTGAATTGTCAGGTTTTATCGTCCGGTTATACATAATTGACGTAAAGCATAACATCTAAAAAAGGATACCCATGGCTTCCTTCTGAAGTTATTATATTATATATAATATATATTATATATATATAATATATGTATTAATATATAATAATATATATATATAATATATATACTATATATAGTTATCTTTATATTTATAAAATTTCCATCTTTGCCATACCTTCAGATATAAGTTTTTATATATATATTATATTATTATAATAATATACCTTCAGATATATATTTATTTTATATTATGTTAGCTCAAGTAAATATATATAAAATAGTTTTTTATAAGGAGATATTATTTCATGTTTTTTAGGTCGTGACCATCCACCATCCAATGTTAGGGCATGTAATTCGATTGTTCTAGGATTCCGAACATCGTTCCTAAGAGTCATAATAATAAACATATAATAAGTTATAATAACTTAAACCAAAAACATTAAGGATAATAACTAAGAAAGAATTGATTTATATGTAGGGAAAATTATTGCTAACATCTAGAACTTACATAACATTTGTTCACGCACAATTATTCTCACTTCTGGATTTTTTTGTGGCTCCATATTGAAAGTTGTGATCGCGTGGGGGTTTCGCTACCGCTCCTCTCCCCGTTACGGGGCTCAAAATAAGGTGATACAATTGTCCCCCCCCTCTGTTCCCTTCGACTCTATGTAGCCCTGTTAAATATTCGCATTTAGATACACATATTATTAATATTCTTTTCTAGGCGATTTCTTCTTTATTATAGTTATTTTACCTTTAGTAATTCATTATCCTTTTATTTGTATTTTTCTTGTAAAAGGAATTCGTTGCAAATAGATTCGTTCTTCCAGAACTATTTTCTTAACATCCAAAATTATATATTTATTCTAATTCTTTTTTGATTTTATAAAACGGGGAAAAATTTTTTATATACTTTTTTTTAAATATATTCTAATATACTCAACTGAAATTAATACCACGAGGCACTTCAAATAAGCTACAATAATGAAATTCCGAAAGATCAATATATATTAGAACATTATATTAGAGCACACAAAACTATATATAAAATATATTTTGGAAATGTTGAACATTATTTAGGAAACTATAATCATATAAGGTATAAATTTTCCTGTTAATAAATATGATATATTTTAATTATATATTATATTTTAAACCCTCATATTTTTTTTTGTTGGTCAGTGTTATATATTATTAACACTTTAATACTATTGACTAGTTTATATTTCCTATGAATCTTGGGTTACTGAGTATATTGTTAAGTATGTACTCAGGTATATATAAGATACAAACCTTTTAACGTTGCCTCTCTTAGGCTCCCCTATATAGAACAGAGGTGGCCGGGTAGAGGCTGGGTTTGTATACCACAAGGGAAATAGAACTTTAAAAAGGACAAGGCTATGACCCAAAAAAACCAAGCAGTCCATAAACAATGATGTATGAGTCAGTCGCGTGTTAAATATCTTGTGCGCGCATGTAAGAATAAACTTCAACTTGTCTACGCAGGAGAGAATCTTGTGAACCAGCGTCCCTCCTCGTTTAGTAGCGGCTGGCGATTCCTATTTTCACTCCTACTGCGATCGACTCTGTCCTGTTAGTTATACCTGTTTATACTGTAAATATACTATAGATTGCTTTTTTTATAGATACGGAAACTATAAAATAAAGTATATAGTATACTATAAATATAATTAAAAAAAATATAATAAAATAATATAATATAAAGATAATTATTCATATAAATATAAGACTATATATATATAAGCTTAATAATATAATACCTAAGATAAATAAAGTTACATATTAATATTTATGTTAATAAATATATTAATTATAATTAATATATTAATATATATAATTTATATAATATATATATATATAATTATATGTAGTAATTGTTTACACTCTAGTTATCGTCAGTTCTTGAATTTTTATTTTAGTTTTTTTTATTTAAATTAAATATTTCTAGTATAGAGATAATTAATAAGTCATTAAGTGGTAACGGACTATGATTCAAAATAATCTTATTTATATTTAACCTTTATTTCCATTTTCACTCCGTCAGTTTAATTTATTTTTTTTTTTTTTATTAGTTTACTATAGGAATAATGATCCCAAGGCTTAAAACGCTCAATAAAGATAGGCATATGAAGTCGGGGTCTCTCTGGCCTTTACCGGAGGGAATACTATATACATGGTAGGACTAGTTTTCCCCCCAGTCGAGGAGGTTCTCGCTCGGAGAGGCCCCCTGTCTTCTTTGGTTATATTGCCAGCCGAGAGCCGTTGTCGCGGCGAGCGGTTCTTTGCCGCCCCTTCCCCCTCACGTTCTGGCAATAAGTGCAGTCCCCCCCTCTCGTTACCCTGTTCGGGCTTGAATGCCCCCTATTCATTTTTTGTATTTTTTTGGTATCCACTGTGTGAATGACATTTTTTTTTATACATTTTGCATTTATATTGCTTTATAAGCTGAAACTATATTCCAAATAATGTTAATTCTTTCTTTATGTGTAATGTGTAGATGCGATGAGTCATTTTCCATAATTTGCATCTGATGAGAATTCTCTAATTTCTAGTTGAAAAAAAAGGTTGTTGTGTTTCTCTCTCTCTTGTTTGGCTTATTGATAAATATCTGTGTACATAATCTTATATACGCTGTATTCTTCAAAAAATATTCTATCTTGGTTTTTTCTGTAGTGTCCCTCGTAACATTTTTCCAGGATTTTCCATTTATATTCTCTCACTGAATCCTTCTTTAACAAGAAATGGTATTCGTTAACAACATCTCACTTTTTCAAAATACTTCGAACTTAATTGACTCGCCTGTATCGGATATACCACTGAAACTAGGAGGTGAACTCTGCCTTTCAGGTAGATTCACCTGTATAGTAAAGCAAGCTGTATATAAACAAAATAGATTAAACAAATAATTAAATCTAAATCAATCTGGAACAGAGAAGGATCGTAAACACAGAATTAGGAGACCCGATTCGTACGTTTCTCAATCATCGTATATATTCACATGTATTCTCTAGCTATAATTCTTTATATAATACTACTTATATTAGTAACCATACATGAACTATCTATAAGTATTACTAATACGTAACCCTACATGTTATAATCAGTAATGTCTTGGTAAACGATCTTATTATTATACTCATTATCTACTGATAATATAATATTATATTATTATCCTAAACCCACAATACTCCTTTAGTAATATATTAAATATGGCTGTCCAAATTACTCTTTCCTGGCATCAATACTCTAATTATCTAGTCTAAGATCATAGGCTCATCTCTCTCTAGCGTTTTATTTATTACCATAGGTGACTGACACATGCATCGTGTCCCTCACATGATAATTCTGTGGCAAAGAAGGTAGCAGATGGAGATTCCAACATATTTAAATCTTCAGTAATATTCATTGAAAACAAGCAACTCGTAGTATACCCAATGCGGGTATCAGCTTTTTGTTTTTGACACACTCCTGCATTTGTTGACAGTCGAAGTATGTTTAAGCCACTATAAATTTAATTAACAAATCTCTGATTTGAACTTCTAACTATTCAATGAAACAAGTTTAAACTATGTTATTTGTAGAAATTTTAATTCAAGGCGATGTAACGTATCTGAGATTAATTTCCGGTTAGAGATTAGGTTAGTTGCCATTAGTCAGAGAATCATTTAAGAGTCAGAATGCTTATTTCACATTTATCAAATTACCCTTAAAAATGTACTTAGAAATTTTTTTTATTAGTCTACCTTTGATTCTAATGCTACCTCACAGATAAAAGGGGGTATATTTCGTCTCAATGATGTTAATGAAAAACTTTAAATTCTAAAAACAGAAGACAAAAGCAGGTTAAATAAGTAGATATCTATTAAAGGTTTTGCTCTATTAACTGACTTGCACATTATTAATGACCATGTGATTGATCATTTGCAACGTTTCGGAGTGTTCTAAGTTTACGAATACACACTTCCTGTAATACCGTCTGTTTCCTGTATATATAATAGCTGACAAGATGTACCGTATTCTCGTTCAAAATTAAAGTATTAGAAAATTATTATTGGACCAACATAAAGTAAAAAGTTGACCAAAAATTTATTTTACTACTCACTATATGTTGAGATTGAACATTTACTAATATCATAGTACTTATTATATGAATTACAATTAATATAATAATTGGGTGTTGAGTAATAGGCCCAAGTGATCCTATGGTTTTTAGTTATTATATATATAATATATATATATATTATATTATAATAATATATAATTATTTAATTTATATATATATTAATATATATTTATATTATATATATGAATATATATTATATATATATATTTATATATTATTTAATAAAATTAATTAATAATATATACATATATATATAATAGTAATTGATACTTGTCTATTAAGCCTTACAGGCCTTAATTAACTTAGTTATCAATTCATAAAGTATTTACCCTAGGCATGATAGATAATTAGTACTTGTCCCAGTCAATTATGGTTGAAAAAAATTTGATAGGCCAGAGTACTATTATACCTAATATTTAATTAGCTAATTCGCCTTCCTTTACCAATAATATTGATTTTAGACCGCTTTCAAGATTAACTATTGATTTAATATCACCGATCACCAAAATCTAATTTTACTTGAGTCCATATGACTCGAGCACTCAAATGCATATATATCCACTATATTCTAATTATCAGTTAATATCATTTCAAACTTACTTAAAATGATGCAAATTAAACTCGACAGTATCCAGATTACCGAATAAATTACATTATTTTGCAACTTAATCTAGTCTCATACGCTATACCAACAAGGTTTATCAATGGATCATATATTGATAATTCATTATATAATTAATATACTATCCCATTATTATTACCTTATACTTGATATATCATACTATATAGTGTTAGGCAGTTAACATGGTTAAAGTACAGACAACTAAAAATATAAAACATAATAAAAAATATAAATTATCAATGTATCAGTAAAATTCGAGTAAGATTAGATATCAACCATCTCATTGCAACAACACCACAATAATAAGTTATTCCAATTTATTATATGATATGTTCTGATTAAGTAAATACGAATTAGCCATAAATTATTATTAATAAACTCATATTAGATTATTAAGCGTATAAATTTTCGCTCACCCTACACCTATGAGTTGACTTCATTAATTACTATCCCCCCCATAAACCCACTCCATATTGTAGACGGAAAAGTTGTGATTGCTAATTTGTAATAACATTAATTGTAGGTATATACAATATATATATAATACTATATAAATTATATTATATATGTTAGCATATATATAGTGCTAATTCGAGTATGTCTTCTTCTGTATCAACATATGGTCAGTCGATTATAGAAATTATTATACTATTAGTTAAATTCGCACCATAATAAATAATTATAATCGTCTCAATGAGGAACTAATTAAAGGATTAACAATAAAATAAAATATAAATATAAATAATAATAACATTTTAATATTATTCGACAAAGCACGTATGGTAGACTCTTACATAACAGTTTATAAAATGACTAGACTTAATACTATTACTTATTTATATAAAAATATAAATTTGTTTCCTAGTGACATCTATATATCTATTCATAACTAGCCTCAGCTATCATAATACGATTAATAATAATATATATAAATATATCTAAAATAGATAAACTCAAATAATGATTAATATTCAATATCTAGTGTATAACTTATTTCATTCCATCTAAATCTTAACA
>JABUQX010024578.1:15000-32385 GCA_015478945.1 Trachelipus rathkii | reverse complement strand
TATTAAAATTAGTATTAATAAATACACGAATATAAATTTTTTAATTGTCTCTTATTTTAATATTGTATATCTATGTTTGAAGCGGACGTTTATGCTGAACCAATTAAATGTGTTCATGATTAACTTTACTAATATTATCATATAATACCTCAGTGTCCTCTTTTATTTTATGTGTTGAGGTCTCGCGCTTTAGATCCGAAATTAAAATTAATTTACTCATATTAACACTTTTATTGTATTTTTTATTTTTATTTTTATTAATTATGTCCGATACAATTTGTAAGCTAGGTTTGGAGTCTATTATCGAGGTCAGAGGTCAGAGGTCAGATGACACGAGCTACAGAAATCCTTTGATTAAATGAGAGAGATCTGAGTAAAGGCAGAGTAAATCAAGTTGCTAAGTGAATTGAAGAGAATGCACACTCCTAGCATTCTATCTTCCGTGTCTACAAAGCAACTATCTTTTATGGTATGTTTGGATAGGGTATTATTATATCATAGGAGTGTGCGGGGCTCTGAATAATTTTAACCTTATATTAGTAGATATGAAAATTTTGCGGCGTCGTTTATATAAATCGGACACATATCAACTATGTAAAAATTAGGAACTATTACGTGTGTGGTGCAGAAACGCTCGCACAATGATGCGTTAGAACATACTTCTACCGGAGTGGCGACAGGTTGATGTTCTTATTTTTACTTATATATTTTGTCCATTGAACATTTAGCTTTGTCCTATCTCCAGTAAGGTAATAATGATGGATGCTATATAAGATTCAAATTTGATCTTGATAAGAGCCTTTGCCGGCAGTATATTTAGGTGACAAATGAAATATTATAAAGAGTACAAAAGTGAATTATCAGTTCAACCATTGGTTTGCTCGCAAATCAAAGATTATACTGCATATAATAGGGATTGGCTCGAGAGCCTATGGACACAAGAATAATATGTTACTTTGGGTGGTGTCCCATTAACAAAAATAAATTAATCTGTAAAGTTCGGCTAAGTCAATATTTGAGAAGTGAAGGAATAAGCTATTATATAATTGTATCAAGTATTTAGCAGGCTCCATGATTAATTTATTAAACCTAAGTTGACGGAAACATAGTCATCTACATAGCGTACGCATTATTACTTTTTATGAATCATATTAGACCTAGTATTAGCACTGGCTAAGGGCTATAGGCAAGATTATGGATATATTTAGTCTTACTCTTCTTATAGTATTATATAATAATATCAATTAGTAATAAAGTTTATATTTAATAATTTTATGTATAATATAATATATTGTAATAATTAGGTATTATTTATACTGAATCAGATAATAATAACAAAATACATAATAACTATAATCTCTATTCTTTAATATATATATATGATATTTTAATATATTATAGTATTTGTTTAGTTATGTTGGGAGTATATGAAGTAATATGTTAGTATTTTTTCCTATGTCTTAGATCTCAATAATATCTTAAATCAAAATTCAGTAATAGATCATACTGTATAATTAAGAAAGTCAATTTGTACGATCTAATTAAAATCATATCCATATTTATCTACATTAACTAAAATGTAGTTGGAACACGAGAATTAGTATGCTCCCTCGAGCTGTGAAGATAGATCCTTCTGTTAATGGTAGGAAATTTCGTATATCGCAACTTTTAGGACAATCTCCTGCAAAAGTGCCAATCGCAATCCATGCTCACTAATAAATTTGTCAGAGTAGTTATATAGAGCAGGCGTATTTAATAAATATTAGTTGCTAGTGACTCGTAACCTGACTTTGTCTTTCTGTTCCAATAGTATTTTCGCTCTGTTAGGAGCATACCCTTTTCCTATAGAGTCTGCGTGCTCAAGTAGAACATTAACAAAATATATACTAGCTATCTTTTAAGTACCTCACGGAATGTACTGTACTGTCACATATGGAATGCTATAATGGAACTTTCTGTATATCACTCCGAGTCTCTCTTTTACAACGGCGGTCACTATTTTTTAACACGAAACAGCTATACCAGAACTACTTCTGCATCTTTGATAATACTTGACTTACATCTGCACAATGTACTATTAAGAAAATAAGATTGTCTGATATAAAAGAATCAAACTCTCTGAGATGTTGCTACTCAGAACGATTTCTAGGCTTTACACCATTTCAACAAATGGCAAGGACTTTACTCACTGATCCCCATTATGGGTAAAGAAGTGGTTTTGAGCGGGATCCCTCAAGATCTTAAAATAGTACAAACTGCAAAGACATACCGTAAAAAATACGTGTTTACCATAATCAATCTGACAGCGATAGGACAGGTAAGTGTTTGTTACTAAATTAATATTTTTCACTGTCTTATAACAAATAAACCTCATATGGTTTAATCAAATAATGGTAGTAGTTTTATGTGACAAAAGGAGTTGCGGAGGTCCCCTATTAATTATAAATAAAAAGTAATATTTTTAATATATATTTTAATGTTATAATAATATAATATTCATATCATATAATATATATATTAATATATATTAATAATAATTATATTATATAATATAATATTATATTATTAATATATATTAAATATATTTAGTATTATAATATATATATTATATATATTATATAATTAATATATATAAATATTATTATAATATATATTATATTTTATTATAATATATAGGTAACCTTAATCGTTTTGCTCTAAAAATGATTTGTAATTATTATTTATATGATTTTTTATAATTTTTATATATAATTTACTATCTATTACTATAAGATACCAAATCAATTATAGATAATTTCAGTGGTTAAACGCAACCTGATTCTAAAATGATATTAACGGGATAAGTAATTATTAATTTTAAAAATAATTTTTTAACAAAATCACAATTTTTAGTTATAAATTATATCTTATTAAAACATAAAAATATCTCGATAAATGCACGATCAGCTATACAGATAATTAACCAGTATATCATTAATTTGTGATATTCAGCAGTATCAAAAAGTCTTAATTACTACAATAATGTAAATAATAAACATAAAAAATAATAAACAACTTTTATATTATCATATAAATATACATATTCTCAAAAAGTATGGCAGACATCAAAGAAATACCAATATAATAAATGAGATTAATGAAATTAGCCACTTCAGCGATAATAGGCTTTATAATTAATAAAAAAATATGTAAAATAAAAATAAATTATACTAAAAAAAAAAATAACGGTCAAAAATAAAAAAAAAATAAAAATATAAAAACTAAAAATTAAAAAATAATATAATTATACATATATATAATTTAAATAGGGGGCTTCAGAGTCCGACGGGAACAGGAGGAGGGGACTTGTTTTCCATACCCGATAGGGAGTGGGCTGAGATAGGTAAACCCTCCGCTCAGTACATCCCTAAGATAAATTACCAAAAGAGCGGGGGAGTCTTCGGAGACCTCATCCTCGTGAGAGGGAATATAGTAACCTCAACTATGTGTAGTTATCCCTCCGGAAGGCCGAGAGACCCCGAGTCTGACATTGACCGATTCTATTGTTCTGTTACTTCGTTACTTTTCTTATAGTAAAAAAATAAAAAAATAAAAGAATTAAATTAATTAAACTGAGCGGGAAGTTTGATAAACGTAAAAGGTAATATATATTTTGGAGATTACATGTACCGATGATTACACACAATTGTCTCATAAAAGATCTTTCTCATAATACTAGCAATATATTATAAACAAAAACAAAAAAAAAAAATTCAATTAACTGACAGTGTAAGTCGTAAAACAGAAAGATGAGTCTACTAATATTAGATATAATCAGACCATAAATAATATCATGATAGTAGGCTCACCATGGTAGAGTCCATCCTACCAAGTACTGACTATGTATATTATAGAATTAGATATAATATATATATATATATATATAAAATAGTATAATATAGTAATGATAATATGATATATGATATAGTAAGAATTATTAATAATAAAAAGTATAATGAATATATATATTAATATTAATATAATTATGATATAGATAGTAATAGATAAATAATATATATTATTAAGCCTCGTGGCTAGGTAGGTTGAGTCGTCCGCCGCTCAACGAGAAGACGCGGTTCAATCCTCCGACGTAGCAGTGAAGTTTTATCATACCTGGGGAGCAAGAATTAAAACTCGGTAACTGCTAACACATTTGTGGCGCGTGGGTTTGGATATCGCTGCTTAAAGTTCGACATTTCCTGTGCGTTAACCCCTGATGGACTAGGAATGTAAACATACGTTTACAAAGATTGTGTTTGAATAGGTTCTCAACTACAGTGATGGAGGGAGAAGCTTACCGTATATGATGCTATGGATTAAAACGTGAATTTACAGACTAAGGTATACTATATATGATATATGAATGTTTAGCTTCTTTTAATAACATTCATTTAACTTTATAATATTATATAAATAATTTAAAAATGAAGTTTACCTGAATATTCCAAAATATATCTAAAATTCCTCCACGAACAAGGAAGTGTCACTATCATGTATTAGGTATAAACTCCTTGATATGTGTTGGAAGTTCTTATTTGGTGTGTTCACTCTCAATGAGGCTAAGTATTGACTACACGAATATGAAGAAAGTAACAATGACCTCATGTCAGTAAAGGTAAAAGCGACATGACATTCACAAGTCTCGAAGATATCTTTTATAAATAGTTTTGTAAAAATCAGGAAGCATTTATGATCTAAAATACAAATTATTGTCAACAAAGTGAGAGAAATACTCGAAGGAAAAGTAAACTGGAATCAAACTTACATTACAAGAAAAAGAATCAAGAGTACGCAGCGGTATGTTCGGGAAATTACGAGATTGTATAAAGCATTAGATTAACAAAATGTGAAGAATAAATGTAAATCCTCCATATCCTAATAAATTAGGGCTCGAGCACGAGCGGAGACACAAAGAAGGCCCGTGGGAGGACATTTTCCAATCACACCACTGGATAGGAGAGGTGTCGGCACAGGAACCCCCCGCGAGTAGCCCAAATACCCAGAAATTAACTCCTAGAAATTTAAAGTCTGTCCACATGATTCTGTTCATGCATAACCGGCTGTCGCAAGCCCAGCCGCCCAAAAAACAACAAAGTAGATTCAACCACTCTTTCTGTTTTTATTTTTTTATTGAAATTTTTTAAGAATTTGTAAATTAGTTTTATATTGACTCTTTAGGAAAATGTGTTCAGGGATACATGCAATATCGTATGTACATGGGTAGGTGGAGGCAGATAGACCAACGATAGCAGTAATATAATATAGCTAATATAATATATTATATAGTAATGTATTATATTAGCATGATATAGTAATGATAATAATATATAATATATAGTATATGTAGAATAGCTATAATTATTATTATAATTATCATTAATTATTAAATATTAATTGATTATATAATTAATATGATATTAGTATAAATGAATAGATATACTTACGTCTAGTATTAATATTAACCTTAGATAATTAGCTATAATGTGTATATAGAAATTATATATTTATTATATTTTATTATTATTTATTCTTATAATATATTTACTATAATTTAATTATTATTACATAAATGAATAATTGATAAACGACATGATTAAAAATATAGACAGTTAGAAACCCATCCGAACTATATATATAATAAATGTTTTTATGTTATATTTATTTATCATCAAAGTCCCCACTAATTATGACTCAGATCCCCTAGCTACTAACCTAGGTTCATCTTACCATTGTCTCTGTAACATAGACTATTAACATCTGTTACAAAAAAATGTAAAATAATTTTTATGATAACGTACAACCATTTTTAAATTTTTAAAAATATTTATAACTATATAATATTATTATAATAAAACATCAAATTACTAAAATAATTATATAAATTATATTTATATGTCATTAGAGAAAATGAACGAAATTATATAATAATTTTTTTATATGTTCTCTCTAAAGTTATAAATTGTACGAAATACTCACGTTTTAATTGAAATTTAAAGAGTCTTATCACGATAAAATAGCTCATGAAAATTATAAATAGAAAAATTTAATTCTTAGAAATTGATACATATACATTTTAAGCATCAACTACTGATTATTTTGTATATATTTTGTTTGCAGTTTAACATAATAAAAATAATATATATTTATGACAATATTTTATAATAAATAAAGTCAAAACCGTAATATTTGTTCCCGGAAAGTATAATAGTAATAATATGATATAAAGTAATAAAATTATATTTAGAATATATATTAATATTGTTAAATAGTATAAATTTCCTTAATATATAAATCCCACTAATAGTATCCGAGCATATATATTACATAATTGTATATGTATGCTTGAATATTTGAGAGTAATTATATATATATGATATATAAATTATTATATATATATATATTATAATAAATATTAATATCCTACACTATATAATAGAATAATATATTATTATAATAATGAGAGTGAATTATATGAATATATAGTATAATATATAAATGTATAATAGAAATTATAATAGATATTATATAAATAAATATGATTATATAATTAATATAATAGATTTATTAATATATATAAAGCAGTAATCCTAGTGCAAATAATTTACAAGTATTGAAATGCCTTGCAGACGACCGAAAAGTAGCACCACAATTTTCGAGACTTATGTAAGGATTTAAGTAAGAGAAAAAATTATAAATATCAAGTTATTTTAATATAAAATCATGAGCTATTCGTCCTGAAGCTTGACTCTTTTCAGATGACATTTTCTTTATAAACAAAAATAGAAATTATCTTCATAAAAAATCTCTGAAAAAGGAGTTCCAGCTAGAGAACGAAAGCTCAAATGAATTTATATATTTATATCATAACTGTAAAATTTAATAATTATTTTCTGAAGTTAAACCTTGAGTATCTCCTAATGTTGATTCCTTCTATGTCCCATCAATCAAGCCACTCCTACTTAAAAAGTAAATATATTATTATAATATATTAATAGTATATATATTATAACCATATTTATAATAGAGAATATATATTATATATGATAGAAAAAGTATATATACTTATTTATTTTTTAGTTAGTTATTATATATTATATTGTATATTATATTAGAATATTATTAATTGCTATTTATTATACCTAATATCATACTAAATAAATATGTTAATATATATAATTATATATATTAATTATATTATATATATAAAAAAGTAAACATTGTTAATTAATATATTAAATTTGGTGTTTGATTATTGTAGTTCATAAGAAAGTAAAATAATATATTTTATTTTGCAGTGAATGCTTTTTCTACACTGTTTACCTCTGTGTTGAAGTTCACGAGGGAATATTCGAAGAGTTCCGGTCCGGTTCCGACGTTCATTCTCCGCCAACCGCAATTCCCGAACTCTTTGCACACTCCGGCCAAGCCTCGAAAACCTGATAACCGAAACAGACGAACTTAATTTCTCTGTCAGAACAATAACCTACATACATCAAGTAAGAACGACATAAGACATATTACCCTTTGGATTACATCAATATCTTACAATTTCTTAAAAGGGGTTAGATGTGAATCAGGGATTCGTTCGCATATTGAGAAAAGCTTTGGAAGGTTATAGGTGAAATGCTGCTCATGAATTAGTTGTGCTCTTTCTTCCCCGGGCAAGATGAAATGTCACGAATTTCTGCCATCATTGTAGTGAAGCAAAACCCACATAGAAAAAATATAATTAATTGATAACAATAAGTATGTTGTCATTTTGATTTAATTAAATATTTAAAAAACTTTTTGGTTAATTTTTTTGATAGAATGAATAAATTTTTGAAAATTCTTTTATATATTTTAAAATAACATCTTGTAGATTTTTATAACTATAATTTTACAAGGATTCGTGTTAAAAGATTGAACTTTTTATTCTGCTTAACCTTACCATATAATACTGTTGTAAGTTGAGCAACAGATTTTCCTTTGCTTCAGATTTTTTCTCTTCATTATAAATAATGATATAATTTTGTTCAGCAAAGATAGGATAAGTAGTAGTAAAGTCATTCTTTGATAAATTATCTATATCATCTTCTCTAGCTAACTAGTATGTAATACATATATATAAGTATATCTCACACAAGTAGGTACCTATTATTTACGCCTAATAATGAGACTTGTTTATAAGCTTGATATATTTCTTAGTATCTATTCGTGACAGTGTTATACATCTTTTTATAGTCAAATTACTCTAACTTATGCTTGTGAAATTATAATCTTAATGTAGTTTAAACACCTATATATATTAAAATATATAATTAGTTTTTATTAGAGATATAAGTATTATATTACACAGTAGGATGTATAATATTAAATAGCTATGGGAGATTTCTTGTGCGTTTTTTAGGGATTTTATTGATATAGTTAAATACTGTGTATATTTATTCGTAAGCGACTCAGAAACGACCATCACACCATACTTGATTGAACATGTGATAACTGATAATACATACGCTACAGAATACCTGGCAAGAGGCTAATATTCGTAGCTTAGCATAAATCAATATATATTTATTAGCTATTATAATTTTAACGACTACAAATATATCAATGGTAGAGAATTGTGAAATTTAATTAATATTTAAACATCTAACTATACAGTAGTTTATATATGTGATCTTACTTAAATTTACAATAACAAGAATTAATCAACAACTGAAAATCTTTTTCAGTATATTAACCGCCCGACTGAGGGTAAATATAATATATCGTATAGTTTTTAAATCGACCAACCCGAAAATAAAACTTAATTAGATACGATAGTATACAATAGTAAAAAAAATATATTAACGCTCTAAGTTCATAACAAAGACCATTCGACCACTCTATAAATCAAAGCGTTATATAAATATTAATACTATAAGCACCACAGTTAAGAAACGTTTAGCCCTACGGTGGACAATGCGACTATAATTAAGTACATCTCACTAATATAGCTCAGTATTTTATATAAGGTATATTATTGGTTTAGCATAGATTGATCTTCTTATAATATCATTATTTAAAGTAAACTTGCAAAATAAATAGTTGAGTAATAGTTACCAGATTAAATTATAATACGTATACCGAATTGAAAACAGTAGAATAAGATAGTAAAGTTGATAACTATACTACATTATTATTACTATCGTAATACTGAATAACGACAATTTGTAATTAAAAGGTATATATCACAGTATCATCAATTAAATCATATTAGACTCAATACATTTACGTATTCGTCAGTTCTGCTAATAGGCATAGCATAACAACAAAAAAATTCCCATAATAGCCCTAAACCTATATCCAATCCATAAATTCTTATATTGATTTAATTATAAAGCGTAGTCAAGATACTTTATACTTAGATTTTAATACAATTTCTATAGTTCTAACCTTAAAAATATCTGATTACCTTAGATATCATTACGTGAGAAGACATAGTAGATATCCTCACCATAATATACATTATTCAATAGGTGCATCGTGAAAACGTTAGCTATGAGTTTTCTCATAGCTCAATAATTATATAACAATTACGAATGAATACAATATATAATTTTATACTATAAATTGACTGATACGATATCTCACTTAAAGGTTTTCCGTGTGTTATAATATAAATATATATTGAACTATAACAGAAATAGTAGATATACTAAAATATCCTTGATAACTCATACCTATACTTTAATAATACAGCGCTCCATAGAGATAGTAAACTACACTATTACATATATTATCTCCCGTCAAAAACTCTTACGGTAATACAACACGCATAATATATATCCAGATAGGTATAACAACCTAGCTCACACCGCACTAATCAGTCATTCATGTAACTATTCTCGAGTACTCAAAGAAGTTCGTTCATACCTCTACATCAGATCGATCGCACCAAGCTACTATAAAGTCATATTGTACCATTGCATAAATACATCATATTATGTTCATAATACTGAGAGTCCTATACTAAATCTATCTGCGATTATATATATATACATGTGACGTAAGTAGCGATTATCATCCACCTTATTTTCTACTCTTATAATTCCTTTCTAATAATTATAAACTAAATAATCAACTAAAAAAATATATTTGGCTTTTATTATTATAACTCTTAGCTTAGTATATCCCTATATATCGTATTATAGTATTAGTAAATCAAAAAATAGGTAATACTATCTAACTAGCCCGATACTACCTAAGGATATTACCTTGCTCTTCAAATATACTATATCTAATAGTAATACATTTTTCATATAGACTTTACTAGTATATTTTTATACTATTCCCAGAATAAATTTGACTCTTAACTACTTATTCTTAGTTAATAACATTACTACCTACATATATAACTCTCATGTCCGTAGAAAAGAAAGATTTTTCTTCAGAGTACCTACATTCTCATGTGATATATTTTTAATATAATAATAAAATACTATAAAAATAATAATTAATAATTTATGTATATATCTATACCTTTTACTAATCTTTATTAATATAGTATTTATGTTTCGATAGTCATATACCTATAAGTACAGCTAGTATCTTTACTCTCTATGTACTTTGAGAGCTACGAATAGTATATTATTACCGTTTCAACATACCTTGCCCCATTATAATTCATCCAGTAAATTTTATTAATGATTAATACTTATCACTGAAAGCTTATAGTAACTCACTTTATTACTATCTCACCTCCCTTCAATCCCTGTAAATATATAACTAATATTATTTTTTATCGATATAAAGATTTTAATGTTAATACCTTATTCCTTAATATATATATGATACGTTATTATTATAACATAATACTATATATAATAGTATAGGAGTATTATATACTAGTAATCCTAATATATATAAATTATTATAATATAATTAAATATACTAGTATGGACATTTAAAAGTATCCTTGACTCTCCCATATTCTATAACGGTCGGGAAACTCTTTCGTACTAAGTAAAAACAACAAATTTCAAAAACCATAAAAATGATATCATCGCTCATATTAGTTATATACTTATTTGCGAAATTTGCAATTCTATGTTTTTAGGAAACATTAACAAAGAAATTTTTTTTATTATAATTATCATTCACTTTATACTTATCAAAACATATTTCTATTCTATGTATTCTTATTAATTAGTAGTTAATATGGAATTGATGATATTTGAATGTTACTCTCGATCTTCATATTATCTAATTAACTTCTTCTGATCATTAAGGAGTTAAATAATTAATTAATTTAACTTATTATTAATAATATTATTATTATTTCAATATCAGTGTGTTTGATTTTTTTTCTCTAAGTTCTTCATTTTTATTACTTGATTTTCATCGATGTCATTATTATAATTTATGGGTAATTTCTTATTTGTAAAAAAAACCCCCCCAAACCCGCGACTTGCGAGCGGGGCACCCCGCTCTGCGGGCGGAGAGGACATGTATCTATAGAGGGGGGAGACACCGAGGCCCCACCGCGAACATCAACAACACATCATCAATATTTATAAAAAAATCATTCAAATATCCAATTTATATATTTTCCACAAGTGTTTCCTATACAAAGATCTTTAATACATAAACGAAATTCATCATCTAATTAACCTGAAAATGAGAGTCCTGCACGACAACTTAGCACATAAAAGGCTTACTCATTTTGTATACGATCTTTTATATCAGGTGATAAAGCACAAATTAACTCTCGAGAGATATTTATGATGCATATTACTTTTTATATTTAATCATTTATTATTACACTATAAAAAACCATTTATCCATCTAAGAATAAAATCCAAGCTAATTAGCTAAATGATATAACCTCAAATCATTATGTGAAATTAACTGTCTACATCTTATGTATGGCATTTTTTGCCGAATTACTGCCAGTCAAGTTCTCTATGATAAAAAATCAGATACAGATACTCTAATCACACTTATAATACTATATACTATAATACTAATCTATAATATCAGATAATATATATAATAATACTAAATAAATACAATCAATGTGTCTGTGCTTAGCACAGACTGCAAGCGATCAGGCCTGGCTATGAGAGAAGAACTTGCCAAATTTATCCACCAACATACCATAGTAATAGAAACCGGTCACCGTCATTGCTCTAAGCATGTAGATATCAGCCGCTCTCCACCAGTTAGAATAAAAAATAAAATAAAGCAAAAGATTTTGGAATACATTACTATCCGACCATACTAACTTCCCAAAAACCCTTTTTAAGATCACGTGAGATTATTCACATATAATAAATAAATATGGCTCCTAATATATGGAAAAGAGGACAAATAATCGCAAAGAAAATATTAGATAGGAGTTTTAATCAAGCTAAATATTGCTATGGTATGTAAAGAAACAATATATATAAAACCACTCTAGAAATTTAATATTTGTCCTTCCATTTATACATAATATAATTATGTTTTTTAAAAATTGCTCTAAGACATCTAAACAAATAATAGCTTTGAAACATGTTAATGAAAAGGTATACGGCTGGCGATTGTGACTAGAGAAAAGTTCTGTAAAGACCAATTCACTTTATTCACCACTCCACCAATATCATATAATAAAAACTAATACTCAACCTACCATACAACAATATCAATATCTATTACCATACATGTACATACCAACCTACCTACATAATTCAAGGCACTGCAACATAAGTACTACCACAGCGCCCAACTTGAAATTCTTTCAGTTTACCGGCAACTATAAACGGAAACCAGAAATCAACGACACGAATCACAAAACAAAACATCATCACCGGCACACGGAACCACCGATATTATCTTAATGAAATCTTCGTTCTCAAGTACGTAGAGAACCAATGTAAAACCACCAAGAGGATATTTATATATAACTTTATCAAACATAAAATCTTACATTTTAAGTTACAACGACCACTTACAGAAACATATGTGGAAAATACATCATCTCGAAAAGAATATCTGGAATGTTCCAAATTTAATAGTAAAGGAGTTTAGTATTTTCTAAGAACAGGGGAAAACCACAGACAAGAGCAAATAGATCCCAATGCCGTGAAGATAAGTGAGTTTGTGAGAATTAATTTTATCTCCCCTAAAAATAAAAGTTTAATAGAATTAAATTAGTAGGAACCTCTAAACTCCCACGAGGAGACAAATTAATGAAGTTTCCTCCATAAATAGTGAACGTGCCACCCAAATCTATTTCACAGTACTCTAAAAGCAGTGCAGGGATTCATAGCACTTTATTGCCTCACTATAACAATATCCAAAAATATCAAATATTCCTAATAGCAAAATATTAATTGTAGAGATAGATGTACCAACTTCAATACAGAGAAATTAATGAATATCAGCAGTACTTCGAGAATTCTCTAAGGCTGATCATGGATATCATTAACTTACAGTAGAAATTATAAGAGAGCTAAAATATATATCAAACAAGACTTAGTATGTCTTAACTGCACTCTTTAGGGTTTACTTAACCAACGAGTATTAAAAAAATGGAACCGTTCGTTAAACTCCATAATGCAAGTATTTCCAATAGTTCTCATCATAGCGAAGTTAAAATCAACTATGAGTTATTGAAAATATATGATGAATACATTTGAGGAAAATTTCTTACACAACATAAATTCCATTATGAGTCATTCGAATGAATGGACGAGCAATAATAATAACATGAAAGCTTGGGAACTAATTTAGCGAAAGGATTAAAACACATAGTTTTTCTATGTATTTATATAATAAGTTTCAAATGTGTGAGTTAAATGATGAACTTAACTGAGCATAAATGCTTGGGTTTACCCTTTATAAAGAAATGTAGTGTTATAGTGCAAATAATTACTTTGCACACAATTTCAAAAATCATTATTACATAACATTAAGAACTTTAAAAAGAATACCAACCCGATGGATCCACATCTTGCAAAGCCCACTTATGCCAATTCAAGCTTAGTTAATACAAGGTGGAATAGCACATAATTTTATGATTCTAGAAAGAATTGAATTTTTGAAAAAACTGCTAGCAAGTTATATTTAATTAAAATAGAACATCCAAAAATTTAATTTATTATAATAAATGGCAAATTACTTGAAAAAAAAATTTAAGAGTTTTGCAACCATTTCTTCATGGTTACTCCAGGAAAACAATATAAAGCAAAATCCAATATTATCTACATTATTTGGCTCTTCAGAATATCTCTCTAAAACTCTGAGATGACAGCAAGAGTTTCGACTTTAAAGAGAAGAGCTGAGAGAAGGCATTAGAGAGTTTAGATTTAATGAATAAAAAGAAGGGGTGAAAGGAGATGTCAATAGGGAATATATCAAAACGAGATAATTTTTTAAGTACTGTAGTAGACCCAAGATACAAAACGACTGAGTAATTATGTTTCTAATGAAATTAAGTAGAAATTGATCTAACGAAAATGGTTAATGCTTGAAGAAATATGCCAATAATTGAAGAAAGACCCGAGTAATAATAGTTAGTAGCAGTAAGCAGAAGAGGATTCAAACTATGAGCCATACTGCAGTCCGATTCAGAAAACGTAGCATTTATTACTATTCAATGAACTAGAATTTGCGCAAGTACCTCAAAGAGAGTCAAAATTCAGGAACATTAAAGGAATAAAAAATTATACCGCATATCCCCTTGTATTAGGTAATTTGAGAATATGTGAAATGAACAGCAGAGTCAGTTATTGTGCTCCAAAATAGTGAAAAAACCCGAAAGATCAGTGGCTCTTCACAGATGGTGAAATCTTAAATAAATTGCACCAAATTTTTATTTCAGAGAAATCCATTGACGATTTTGCCAAAGGATATCTATTACTTTAATTTTGTTGAAAAGTTTCCTATATACCGACTAAGAGTTTACTAAGCATTCTATACGGAGAAGTCATCTGAGTCTCAAACAAATTACTCTCCTTTTCAGAATCTTTATTGTCTGATGTAAAATCATCTTGTTCACTTTCCGAATGAGCAGGAACAATATTTTTAATACCAACGTGTCCTAAAAAAATAAGAATGCCCAAACTAAGAAGCTCGAACACTTTTTACTGTAGGAGATATCAGTGTAATCCACTGTATAGATCTCTGACTGACACAAAGGACGTACTAATTATTTTATAGCTAACAAAGAATGGGCAAAGTGGGCCGTGTTATAAGGAAATAAATCCACATTCCATCATATTCTTTCTCTAAGCTGATAGATTCAGCAAATCCGTTCCAAGCAGTGCTCATTCACTATCACGTGGACGACGCTATTCATCGGGTGGTCCCCACTCTCCCGCCAACTCACAAACGGACCAATCCCTGTTTGTACCGGACCAGTTAAGACGAGAACACAGCGGAAGGGATAGCTCTAATTCAGGAACCTGCGAAAGAGATTATGTGGGGCACACCATGGTGGAAACTAACGTGGAGTCGTAAAACCAGAGCGAAAAAAGGAAGGGAATAGCCCTTCGCCAAACAGTTAGCAAAAAATATGAAGCCCAGAAAAAAAGAAGAGCCGATAGTGCATCAAAATGGTGAACCAAAAAACAGAACCGGGAGATTTTAATTAAAAGTTGCGCGCGGAACCATGGAAAACCAATCGTAAATATTCATGGCGCGACCGAATTCCAGGAACACCTCTAAATTGAATGAGTTCTCGGTTAATATATATATAGTAATACTCAATCATATAAATATAAGTAAATAAGAATAAATGAGGTTAATATAATCAACTAACTAAGTTTACATATATAGTATATTTATTGATAATAATACAGTTTTAAAATATTATTAATGATACTAAATTATCATATTTTATCGAATAAATAGTTATATAGATTTAAATAAATAGAACATATAAAAGATATATATAATATACGTATATATACTATTAATCTATTCAAAAAAATAATTTATATTTTTCTTTATAATATTAATATAGTATTATATTGATATATTAATATAAATATAATTGCTTCATATGTTGATATATAAAATCGAAATATGGATTTTAGATATTTGAGGGGAAAATTTTTTTTTTTTATTTTTTATTGAAATTTATAAGCCATATACTTTCCTAATAAATTAAAAGAATTTGTAAATTAATTTATTTTAATGTTTGAGTTGAAAAATGTTTAATCAGTATAGTATAATATTATACAATATTGATATATAAATATATAGTAGAATAATATATATATATTAATATATACTAATAATATATAATATAAACTTATATATAAATAAATAAATATCGACTATATACAATAAAGCAGGTATAATTATAAATAATATATAATATGGTAATGTTTATTATAATAAATACATAATAATAAGTAGTAAAAAATAATATATATAAAACTTACTCGGCCTCGTTTTACACTGCCGCTCACGCCATCACGCATTATCGGAGCTTCTTCTCGAAGCGTGCACGCCCAAACTGTCTGCTGCATCTACTAAAAAGAGTTAATGGTAAATTAAAATATTTCTGAACTTCCTTCCTTAACACATTTCATGATCAGAGTACCTATTTGAAACACATATCCTGAAAATGATAAAAAGGAAAATCCATTCACTATAAAATGAAAAAAAATTCAAATAACTTTTTGATAAACATTCAAATTTCCTGTTCAGTTATATAAAATGCAAAATCTATGTATCTTATTTTTCCTATGATCATAAAATATTGGAAACTCTCTTAGAAAACCAGGAATTGACCGTTTTACAAACAATAGATATCTTACTATTAGAAATCATTTATAAATAATGTATATTTAATATAATATATTTAGATAATTAAAATTATATTATACTAACTAATAATAAGTGGTCTTGATTGTTATATATATAATATATAACCATGATTCAGGAACAGAATATAGACGAGATATATATAAATTGGAGGTCTATTTTCAATATTAATAATATAGTGAATATTATAATATGATAATATAATATATATTAATATATAGATTAATAGAATAATAATTATATAATTAAGAATATAATGAATAAATATTCATAATGTATATAAAAATATGAAGATAATATTATATATATAATATATATATATATAAAATGATATATAGATATAGCAATAGCTACACCTAGTATTAAAAGATAAGCTCACCATTTTATAAGCTTGAGGGATAAGAAAAATATTTATAATAATTATTACAATAACACCTTAAATATTTAAGTATATTTATTAGTTAAAAATTTATTTACGCGTGAATAACATCTTACGCCTGGCATATGGTACATCAGAGGCGGTAAAACAATAGAGGAGAAAGAAAAAATTTTTATTTTTTAAATGTG